>DWHU01000003.1:0-56834 GCA_018247975.1 Parides photinus
AAAGGAATAAATGTTACGTATAAAAAAAAAATCGTGCTTTTCTTTATAACAATATTTATGGCAAGACTAAGTATATACATAAACTTTAAGAATACGACTGTAAGTCACCTTGTTTTACGATAAGCAGTAGGGAAGTTAAAATATCGTGCTCGATATTGCCGTGGATGTCACTCTCGCTCAAGCTAATATCCTCATGAAGCCCGAATATAAATGAAGGCTCATGAAATTTATAATTCTTCGTATAACTTCATCGAGGCGTGGCAGCGTCCGCCGGAGCAGAAGGCGAGAAGTTTGTAATTAAATATTAAGGACGTCTATACACAGACGGACGTGGAGACTTGGGCTTTAACACTTAGCTCTTTGTTAGGTATGTGGAATGTAAGGCCGCTGTGAGACTGCGGCTGCGGGTTTCTGTGCTTGCCGAGAATGTTCCGTACAGGTTCGACTCGCGCAATTTGCATTGAAAATCGTTTGAACAGTAGCGCTGCGCCCTATTTACGCTTTCGAACCAACCTAACATGCTTTGCATTAAAATTTTCTTTATATACGTTTGCGGAATTTATTCATAAATAAAAATATCGCGGCATTACCAACGAATTTTAAGTGTATAAATAAAGGTTAAAGCGTTCTATAAATAAAGAAGTCGGCAACTTGTTGTTAATGAATTAATGTAAATAGTTTATTCAGTTATTATTAAACATGTAATTTATTACAATACTATCGAAAAATATTTTTTTATTCAACGAAGCGATGACACGAGCGAGACGTTCATCTGATAGTAAATGATACGCCAGCCGATAACAACGTGGCACCAGAAGCATACACAACACCACATTGTACTTATGGCTTTGAAAAATGTTAACAAGTCTCGTTACCTCAGTAATTTCAATAGATAAAACGTTCTTTAAAACGGAACACAGTAACGTTTGCACACTACTGTTTGGCGGCAGAAGTAGGAGCTGCTGTGAAACCTAACTTGGCAGTCTCATGACGACTACCACCGGTGTAATAATTTGTAACATTACTATTATTCAGGTCAATGAAATAAGCGCATACTATTTAATTCGAACATTATTACGTAAAAATATATTTTTACGACTTTTTATGGAAAATTATATCGCAGTCGTGGCATAATAATATATATTTTGTTTGATAAATTCTAATTATTCAGAGAAATAAACAGCTCTTTAATAATTAGGATTGTTTTTCAAACGCAATTTATTGTAAAAAATATTAAGACATTTTGGCATATAAAGCATAGAACTATTACATTGCAAATAAGTACATAATGAGCGACCTAAAGCGACTCTTTGTTCAGTCGTTTCAATATAGATGTACTCGAGTATTTTAACCGCCTGAAAAAAGTCGACGCCGCGCTCGTAAATATATCAATATCGTATCCTTTAAGGGTTTTTGTATTTCTATTTTTAAGCGGAAAGCACTTTTATATAAAGAATGTAAACAAAAGCATTCAAAAAGTTTCGAAAAGTAATAAAGTACTACCGCAACTATTATTTTTAGTAAGTAGTGTTTGCACACTACAGCTCGGGGATATTTAATGGCTATAGACAACGTGGTGGACAATATGGTGTAATGTATAATATCCTAATTACCGCTCAGTTATAGCTGAGCATATAGTGTCATCACTGCTTGGAATTAAAAAGAGAGTTCTATTACTTATAAAATATTTTTAAATTCTTAGTTATAGTATTAAGTGCAACAAATCTGATATACTCGCTAACAACAACCTATGTCCAAACACGCAGGTTAAGTTTTGAAAAAATAACGTTCAGAGTATGTTATAAAATTGGGTGCATGTAAAGTAAGCTCGAGGAGTTTCAGCGCTAACAATCCACGATGCGATAGGGTTACGTTGTAGTTACAAAGCCGTTTAAGCCAAGCTCTGGCCAACTTACACGAGAAACAGTGGCGTGTCCCTGGAGTTTGCTACAGGGACATCCTAAGGTAAACAATTCACAACATTCGTATGTGTGGGACTAACATCCGAGCGAAAATGCAAACTAGACGGATAAATAACAACAAAATCCTAGTTTAAACAGTTTTCTCAATTCCAGTAAAAAAATTTAAGCTAAGGTTTTTCCTAAGGTTCGAGTTAAATGAACCTTATCAATAAATAAATTAAAATCGTAGAAAAATTTGAATAACTTTATGAAACACAAAGGAAGTAAATGTTCGTACAGGAATTAGTACTGAGTAAACAATAGGCATTCTTATATATGAAACCTTTGATACGACAAATTAAATAGATACATGTAGTATTGAAAATTCAGTACGGAATATCTATGAAAAGAATAAACCAAAAAAAAATAAATTTTAAAAGGAGGATAGGCGTGTCAAAAATAGTCACAAATAATAAATAAAAAAAAATTAAAACTCTGGACGGCAGATAAAATAAAAGCTACTAATACTAAACGCATAGCTTAAACGCAAAGCTGTAATAAAATATGATCAATACCAATCACAGACTAGTGATGGTTCGCAGATAGCTAGTGGTTTAAATGGTGAGTTAAGTGAGCAGGATATTTGTACATATTACCAAAAAAAAATTGTTTCATAAAAAATAAAATGATGAATCAACTTATCGCCAGTTTTCATAGGATAACTGGCGCTTGTTAGTAACATTCAACTATCAACCACAACTATTAACACAAAGAAATTTGTAACTGTATGATGGTAGAGGTTTTATAATCAAACTATTATTTACATAGACTGCTTTTGAGTTTTAAATAAATAAACAAATATCACATATAAATTAATATTTTTCAACTATAGCAAAGGCAAAAGGAGGAGGCTCAGCAAATGCGATTCGGAACAGTAAATCCGATGGGTGTAAGTTTCAAGCCTCTCTGAATTTCCTGTTGTGTTATAGTGGAAGGTTTGTCGCGGTAGTCATCGAACATTATCTGTACCATAAAATTAACTATATAAAAAAATTAAGTATTCTTAATGTTAATCACACGTCACGATAGCGTTAAATAGCTGTATCAAATTTATTTTACAGCCTTGTCAAGATTAGTCTGTTTGTATACATTTTGAATTAAATCTAAACAATTAATATTTTAAAAGTTTTCTCTCTGTACTTACATATTTCAAGTGCGTTTAAATGCATGGCCCGCACGAGCAGCAGCAAGGTTACGACGCGCGCCACCATTTCGCCGAGTCACCGCGTTTACTTCACCATCTCTGACACCGCAACTTGGAAATAAAAGAAAAATATTTATAAATTCCTGAAAAGTAAGAAAACTCATTCGTTTAATTAAAGATGACGTTGAAAAATTGTAAAACGCTTTTATAACAGCCTTCCATAACAAACGCATCTATGACCTCTCTGAACGTAACTAGCACCGCTTCCGGGCTCGTTCCTCTTAGCCTTACCTTTTGTTGTAAGAAACACAACACATTCTTTCCGTTGTAATTTTTTTTAAAAAGTTGTGACTGTGTGTATAAAAAAACAATGTTCTTTTCCGCGTTTTTTTTTACAAAGTTGAAGATTAATAAAGTGTATAATGTTTTACTTCTATTCAACGTATCAGCGATATATACAAACGAACACAAATTAATATTTTTTTTAATTTTTTTGGTTACAAGAAATATGTGTGTTGTTTAGGTTATCACAAACAATACATCAAGTTAAAAAATATATGTGACTATGAATGACGTGATAGCTGTTTGTAAAGCGATCGAATGCGCTATACACCTCGAGGAGGCGCGGATTTGGTTTGACGTTTGAGCGTCTGGCGAACGAAAACATCGTGAGGAAATCGAAAATGTGCCAAGCAACAGCTATTGTGAATATGTGATAACCGCCAACCCGCACTTGGCCTGCGTGGTGAATCATTGAGGTTCATGAGAGTCCCTGCAATGGCAACATTAAGCGGGCTTTTTATGGTATATTTATAATTGTCCTCTAACTTATTTCTAATACAAAATATTGTTTTATTATAAATTCATTCACAAATCCCAACAAAATTTTGTTATATTATTGATTTACACCTAAGAAAAGAAACTATATAGTTTTATCAGAGATAATTGCCTGAATCAATTAGGACATTTCCTACCATTAGAGTAGAATCATTTTAGATTAACAGGAATTATTAAAACCAGATTGCTGTAAATAGTTTTTTTTTTAATCAATATAGCTTATAGCTTGACTACGATCCCACGTGATGGTAACCGGCGATGTAATTTTTGGTGGTAAAGCGCACTAGTCTTTCACTTACAAGTTTCGATTTCTCTTATACATGTACCATGTACAAATATATTCTATTATTATCACAGTTTAATTTTACTTTTAAATTTTTATATTTTTCTTTACTGCTATTCTATTGCGTTTTATTTTCATTTATAGTTCTTTCCATTGTTTCCTTACAGTACTGTAGTAGTGCTTCAGAGAAGCGATTGTAGTACCGTTTACCTCTTTTCCTATCACGGTTTCTAAATCTACTCTGTTTGCCGCGTACCTTGGGCAGTCAGCGCTAAGGTGCAGCACGGTCTGGTCTATCACTGGGTCACATCTGCACGGGGGACTCTCCTTCAACCTGAACCTATGAAGGTACTTCGAGAATTCCCCGTGCCCCGTGAACATCTGGACCATATACGGCTCGAGCTTGATCCCGCATGGCCAACGAAACAGGGCAATTGTAAAACACAGGTCTTCACTTTCTCTTTAGGGCCGCGTTCTTGGCCAGTTGATCCGTCCTCTCCTTCCCTTCCAACCCCGCGTGTGCTTTCACCCTATACAATCTTACATCCGTCTCTTTTCGGCTTTTGCGACGGTCTCGAGAGCGGATCTCAAGTGGCTAAGTACAGCGCATTTCTGCGTAGACTCGCTGACCACGTACCATGTCGCTTCTGCCAAAGCCAGCAGCTCTGCTTGGTAGACTGTGCAGAAATTACCCAACTTGAGTTTCTTGCTGTGAGCCTCTGCGACGCCCCGCATTACGCAGAACGCCACACCCCGAATGGATGCGGCGTTCGTCAATGCAGCTGCCGTCAGTATAAATTGCGGAATCGGCAGCCGAGGTATGTCTAATGACACCAGCACTGCGATCTCCTTCTCCTTCAACCTTGTTCACAGATGTTGGATCAGGACATAGAGGTGCCCCTCTGAGACGTAAACCCATACTGGTTCCTGCTGATCCCTGGTGCAGTGTACCGTTGGATCCTCCGGACCATCATCTTCTCCACGATCTTACCCAAAAGGCGCTTAAGTCCGATAGGACGGAATGATTTCGGGTGCGTGTAATTCTCCTTGTTTGGCTTTCGCAACACTACAGCCACTGCCTCCTGACCTCTGATGTTAGTGAGGTGTACTTTTAGTGAGAAGACGTGCAACCGCTGTTGGACCTTATCTTTCCTTTTGACTATTGCATAGTTGAGAGTGAATAGGTTGAGGGAGGAAGTTAACCGAGGCACTGCAATGACACCCCAACGACGAAGATGGTGGTGCGCAGCGTATGGGTGGTTGGTCTAGAGACTGCAGGAACCTCCCCCCCACCCCTAGATCACCATCGGGTCCCCTCGTACGGTCGCTAACCGGCACGATGGAGCCACTCTGGGATTTTTCAAAGTTGACGGGGCAGCCTTTCGCAAGCGGCTTGCTCACTACTTAGACCCCCAACTACCTGCGATCGGCCAGCGGAGAACTGATCTTCGGATCTCGCTACGTTCCGCGAACAGACGCCCAGCAGCACAACCACCAATACGCCGTACCCGGATAACAAAATGCAGTGCAACTGTATGGACCCTACCCTCATGTGACTTCATCAAACATCATGCCGGAACATGACAAAGTCGCTTGGCGGCTTTGCTTTGCCGATGGGTGGTACCGGAAGCCAGCGGCCGAAGCCTACTACCGCAGTTTGCTGCTCGTTTAGACCAAACTACCCACACGAAAAGTGTAGTGTCATGTTTCAAGAATTTCCTATAGATGCGAGCAGCTTCATCCCCGCAAAAAGCAGTTATGACAGATCCTAAATTAAAACTATTAAAAGATACACAAAGTTGATTTGTTTAACATCTTCATGTCAGGTAAAAAAAAATGCCTCTCTTTCATAAATATTATATACAACCTAAATTTATTTTCATTAAGGTTGTAGTGTAACAGCCAGATGACAAAAAACAGTAGGATTTATCTATCTGTCAATTAATAAATACTGCATAAACAAAAAAAGTTTAGATATAAAGTATATACTAAATAAATTATTATTGTCGATATACTTTGACTGTTCAATATAATTGTCATAAAATCAATGTTAGTACAAACAGCAGGCCAAATAACCACCCACATCCACTCTGTCGAGGATGAAAGCCCAGAGAAGATAATTGACATGAAATATCATCTACATAAGGAATAAAAAATATCTCTGTAACTAATGAATTCATTAAAATATTTCATTCAGTATCAGAGTATACTATATACTCATTAAACAAATACGTTTCTGATGAACATCTCTACCTTACAGTAAGATTTTATTTCTGTATTAAGTTAATTGTGTGATGAAGCTTAATAGTTCAAATAATTAATGTCATATGTTATAGTGAGTGAGTAAGATGGATGTATTGTGTGAAACAGGATATGTGTGAGAAGTGTGTAAATGTGGACCTAGCATATGATAGAGATGAATGGAAGAAGAGGACATACTACACCGACCCCAAGTAATTGGGACAAAGGCAGGCGAATGATGATGATTTTATAGTGAGTATATTAGACAATTTGAACTCATTATGTGATTGGGATTTTAATTAAGTCATGTTAGCTAAATATTAGTTGTATGTGTAAATTAAATCAATTATTAGCGATAGAGTAAGTAAAAATGATGATTCAGGGCATCATTTATTTTATTCTTAATTTATTCAAAATACTATCAATATAACTGTAAATAAGTACAAGCTGTTTTTTTGCCTAGCTAAAACCCAGAATAAATTAAAATAAAATCTTCAGCAATTATACTCTTCCAGTTTAAGTTGTTTTATGTACTGTAATGAATCCGTGACCTTAGATTCTACAGTAACTGAACCAATGAATACATATATACAAAATCAAATTAATGTCACAAATTAAAAAAAAAATTAAACAAATTAAATATTTAAAGCTACGAAGTAACTGTTCTTAAAATTATTTATTTGCTGCAGGCATTCAATAAATTTTTTAAAGTATTTGAAAAAAAAATAATTAAACCCATTAAAAGCAAAAATTTCCTAACTAAAATAAATAAGGAAACGAAAGTAGAGAGATTTGGAATTGAATTTATAATTGTACAGATATAGAAATAATTTTGTTTGCGCAAGTGTACATCAAACAAAGAACCATTATCAATTATGTATTTTATAAAAACATACTTAACAGTAACAACAACGTAAAAATAATACAAAGTAACAGTAACTTACCTTCAAGCACCAGGTACACAGGTGAAACCCGGTGACACGGTGAATAAATTAATATATCTCTGTTCTCACACTTCCCATATCGCACAAAAATTTTAACACTTCATGGTAATACACATTAACAGTCATAACAATGCTATAATTTTGTGGTAATGTTCAGTTATGATTTTGAAAATTATATCAATATAATAAAGTAAAATTATTAAATACTTCTAATTATTCGTTCGTGACTAGCTCTTCAAGTTGAATACAGACAGAGTACTCTAATATAAGTCCGTAGGACAACGACTCCCGTAGACAACTACTAACTTATGTCTATGGTAGCATTTATATTTTCACACAGATATTTTGTAAAAATAGACAATGTCTTTACTGCAATTGCTGTCGTTCATTTTATAAGGGTTTGCAAAAAGTAAACGCGATTGCATCTTTACGGCAACAAATTAATGAAAAACTCTATTTTTTTGGCGAAGTTGCATGAAATCTTTTATTTTATAGTGTTTTTATAATTTATCATTATGAAATCTTATTTATGACATATTTTACGATAAATTCATCGTTCATTCATCATCAGCCTGTGGCAGTCCACTGCTGGACAAAGGCCTCTCCCAAGGAACGCCATTTAGTCCGATTTTCGGTTATGCGCATCCAGTTGCTACAAACCTTCTTGCGCAGATTGCCACTCCATCTGGCCGGTAGGCGATAAATGATTAATTGTAATTAAATTACAATCCTAATGATGCATAGTTATTTCACATTATAAACTTTTTTATTTACACTTTCGTATTTAAAATATATAACTATTTGTGACGTTATTTCTAATAGTATTTATGTATTGCTTAAGCTAAACTTTATGAGACACTAATAGCTTCTGAGGAGTTTCTGTTTTTGTTGTTTAAATAAAAGATTAATAATAATAAACATTTATTTCAGACCAAATATAAATAAAGGCTATCATTAGATAGCCTGTGCTTTTTATCTATATATTTTACTGAACTGCAAAAATAGTTACTGGCAACAATAAATTTATAGTTCTTTCAATCTCTCATTCGGTCAGTTGACCTTGTCTTAACGTTAAAACTGTTGTGGAGGCGAAAGTATAAATAGACTTAAAAACAAAGTTCTGTTATCTCTTTTCTTTTTACTTTTATATACATAAGTGAAAACTTGCTCTGATGGCTAATATAGCTGCTAAACGTATTAAAAGAGAATTCAAGGAGGTTATGAAAAGTGAGGAGGTGAGATGAACAATTGTTTCTCTGTACGAATACGTTTCATCCAACATATGACTGCACTGTACTGATTGCACTTCTATAACATTGTCCTTGTTAGACCTTGTTATTTAGTCTTTTAAAAAATACCCTTCGCTTATAAAATAGTTTACATCACGCATGATTCAGCATGTTTTTTATATCATTCGCCAATGATTAAGACTTCTGTCTTCTCTTCGTCTGCTTTATATTTCTTTTGTTATTTAAGCTTTGTATGTTTATATTCTTATGGTCCAAAACCAAAATTTTGGTAATACAACGATTAGGATGTTATAACTATAAAATAAAATATAACTCGTTAATGTAAAAATAAATTGTAATTATAGTATTTTCTTGTCTTGAAATTAGACATGTCATATTTTTATATAAGAACTAGCGGTCCCGGAAAACTTTGTTCCGCCTAACAGTCAATGAATAGGCTGATTAAGAATTTTAAAATAAATACAAAATAACTATTTTTTTATTATATCAGTACAATAAAATACATGAGACTTGGTAAATAGAGATCCAAAAGTTATTTACTGAATTACGTTAGATTATATTAATAAATAAATCCTAAAATTTATATTTTTAAAAAATATATAGATACACTTTGCCTTTTAAATGATGTAGTCACAAGAAAATATCAAAAACATGATAAATACGTTTTTTAATTATAACTCGAAAACAGTGGGTCCAATCTAAAAATATTTTAAAAGCATTTTTGTTTTTCTGAAAAAACGATACCTGACACGACTCGATATGACGACTTTTTCCACACAAACGTCGCCCCTAGACACAAACAAGTATTTGTTTTAATACTTTCTTTTACCACTACCTACGCCTTGGTTTTAGAAGTAGGCATACTAGTCTTATCAATGAATCAATCAATTCAATTGACAGACACCCAGTGCAGGGCAAAAGGCCTCCCCCAGGCATCTCCACTCATAACGGTCCTGCGCCGCCCGCATCCAGCCGCTTCCCGCGACCTTTATCAAGTCGTCGGTCTACCTCGTGGGGAGTTTCCAGCACTACGTCTGCCGGTAGGCGGCCGCCACTCTAGGACCTTGCATCCCTACCGGCCGTCAGTTCTTTTAGCAATGTGCCCTGCCCATTGCCACTTAAGTCTAGCAATCCTTAGGGCAAGTTCGCTGATCTTAGTTCTTTTACGGATCTCCTCATTCCTGATTCGATTGCACAGAGAAGAAGATTTCCAGCATAGACCTCTCCATTACCCTTTGAATAAGTTTAAGCCTTTTTATAAGGCACATTATAAGTGGCCACGTCGCTGTTCTATAAGTCATTAGCACTGGCAACACGCACGAGTTAAAACATATTCGTCAACAAGTTCCAGCGTAGAGCATCCCACTATAACTGGCGTGGATACGATATGGGCATCAGACATTATCTGCGTCTTGTCCATATTCATTTTAAGACCCACGCATTGAGACTCTACAGAAATCATCTAGCATTTTGCACAAAGTCCTCCAGGGTCTCATCCATGACTACAATACCGTCGGTGAATTGAAGGTGCGTCATGTACTCGCCGTTTACATTGATGCCAATTACTTACCAGTCCAAGATCTTAAAAACCTCTTCCATCGCAGCGGAGAACATCTTCGGCGATAGAACATCGCCTTGCCTGACACCTCGCTGCAGCTGGCTCTTGGATCACTAGCCTGGTCATTAGCAGGTGCTTGTGTAGTCGAATGTAGCTGTCGATAATAGTTCTCGATCATGTCATAATGCTTCTGCCATTATTCGTCTTCAGGTCTGTTAGTGCAGATATACTGGCAGGCACGTTAGAACCTTTGTTCTGCTCAATCGCCTCGTTAACACACTGTCTAAAATTGTTGTATATCTTGCTTATTTAGATATCTACTTGTTGAGATGTCTACGGCGAGCAGTGTCTTCAGGAGACTGCAGAACCAACCCACGTCTTTCGTCCATTAAACGGCAGTCCGTTCCGAGATCTTTTTACTTAACTTTTTACTAATAGTAGTACGGCTGGGTTTGAAACATTTTGACCCAACCGTAATGACAGTTTCTACGAATCTGTATATACGTGCCACATAGATGCAGTCCTCCAGGTAATCGAAGCTGTTTTGATGTTGGAGCTGAAAGTGATCGGGACTTTGGACCTGGGCGAAGTGTAGACTTCATTAGACTATATCTCTCGCATTTAACTTTTAAATTGAATATGTCTATTACCATTTGGTGGTCGCTTTCCGTATTAAACGAATTGATCACAGTCATTATTTAATATTCGAGTCTCCGTTGACATGATAAAGTCAATCTCATTTTTTCTTATACTCTTCCAGGTCCATTTCCGATGCTGCCGCTTTTTGAAGTAGGAATTCATCATAAAGAGTCTCACTCTCTCCATATAATCAACTAGCATTTGACCACGGTAGTTCCGGCATCCATTTCCAAATCGCCCCACTTTCATCTCGTCGCCGCTAGCCCTGCGTTGAAGTCTCCCGTAACAACAGTGTAGTGAGTCCCAGAAATACGCATGGCTTGAGTGATGTTCTTATATCCATTTCCAGTTCCTCATCGGAGTGTGAAGTGTGGAAGTTGGCACATATACCTGTATGACTTTTAGCGAATACCGTTTGGTGGTTCTGAGTATAAGGTTTCGACACACTCCCGATCTGTACAACGTTATTCACGAGAGACCTGTGGACAATAAACCCGAACAACCTTGGGACAGTACTTCGCCCTCCCGGAAATAGGGTAGATTGCCGGATCGGAAGATTGTGTCCTCGCCCTCTCTTCGGACCTCAGATAGTCCTTCGATATTCCATCGTAACCTACTCAATTGTTCCTCTAGTTAAAGCAGCTTCTCCTCGGTCCGCATTGTGCGTGCATTTTAACTTGCCCGTGCCAAGGTTGTTTGACGGGAAATCATTGCCGCACGGGGATTCTTAGCACCTCTTTTTCCGGCGCCTAATCAACGTCCGTCATAGTCAGCGTGGCTTCCGGTCCCGCCGAGCACTTCGGGCCAAGATGTGTATGGATAAGTTTGGGGTCTGGGCCGTCTCCCACCACGCTGGCCCAATGCGTCTTAGTGGGGAGCCAGAGCCACGTTTGTTTTTCGGCAGAGTGCACCACGTGCGGATAAGGTTGGCCTGGCGCCGTGAGTTGTTGGGCGGGATCCCTTAAATCATCTATACAAGTCTTATATGAAGTTCATATGTATTTATTAAAAAATTGTTTATGTAACGTATTGATTTGTAGGTAGCAGGAGGAGCATTGAAACTAGAGTTGGTCAATGACAGTTGGACAGAACTAAAGGGTCAAATAACCGGTCCACCAGAAACACCTTATGAAGGAGGAACATTTCTACTTGAGATAAAAGTACCAGAGACATACCCTTTCAATCCACCTAAGGTATTTTACCACTTTTAATTCGAATTGTTATTGTAACTGAGAATTAATTATTTCTTTCTTTCTTTATATTCAGATTCGATTTTTGACGAAGATTTGGCACCCCAATGTGTCATCTGTGACTGGTGCTATCTGTTTAGATATCTTGAAAGACCAATGGGCTGCTGCATTAACTTTGCGTACAGTCCTCTTGTCTATACAAGCTTTGCTTTCTGCTGCCGAACCAAATGATCCACAGGATGCTGTAGTAGCTAAGCAGTACAGAGATACACCAAAACTATTTATATTAACGGCAACACATTGGACAAATATTTATGCAGGTGGTCCAAATTCAATTTTAGAATTAGATCAAAAGGTGCAGATGTTGACTGACATGGGTATTGAAGAAAATATTGCGAGGGTTGCTTTGTCAACTTTTAATTGGGAGTTGGAAAAAGCAACGGAACAGTTGTTTAGTTAGGGGCAATAATGTCATTGAACATTTATTAGTTATATATACATAATTGAGCAATAATTTTTAATTTTATTGTGATAAGAATGCTAGGTTTACTGCAAAGCTATTATGCTCATTTATACTGTTATTATACCCCTTTTACCCTGACTTGTTTATTTTACAAATTTTTCTGCAAATCATTTTATGTGTATACTTTTTTATATTTGACTGCAGTTTTTGTTTTAAAGCATCTGTAGAGCTAAAGATTACGTTTTAATTATTGCAAATATAAATCCGGTATTATTTTATTTATGACTGTAAATTCTTCGTGCTGTCCGTAATTGGAAGATTTTTTTATATCATTACTATGTGCGTTTTTAACTAAAATAATGTTGAAATATTATGTTATACAATTTTATCAAATAATATCATTACTATGTCATTTTAATTATACGTAGTTTTATTTCCTGTTTTTATTTCAAAGAATAATCATTTACAATTTCATTCCATGCCTTTTACTGTAAATATATAAAATCTTTGAATCAAAAGTAGTAGTATATAATTAGGTTTAATAGAAAAGTTTTTAAAATATATTCACACCTAAAGTTGTCCAATAAAAAAGCTGCATAACGATTTAAGATTAATTGTTTTTTTTATACTCTTATTTTAAACCAAATATGTACAAATCATTTATAATTTTACTGACTAAATTTTCATCAAAATGTGGAACATAAGTTGAAAACTTTATGATAAAACTCTTCTCCCCTGCATGTTAAAATAATTATTTCTGTACAACCTTTAGTACATTTGCATAAGTCTGAAAAGAGAGATTTTATATGTGATATTTCTTTAGATGGATGAATTAAAAAAAATTAGGATTGTAAATATGAAAACCATTCTTCGTGTGAAATGATGTAGAAAATTGATTGTCCAGTAGAAACTGAAGTACAGTCAATGTATAAAATGTGCAACTTGCCATCAATTTTTAAACTTGTGAAAACAACCATTTCACTGGTATAAGTTAAACACAATATGTATCTCATGATTTTGTTATCAGGAAATAAAGAGGTACTTAATTCAACTGTTATATTATTTGCATGTCAGTTTAGCACTAAATCTACCAAGCGCAGTCCTATAGCCATTTTTGAAAATTCTTTTAATAATTTTTGTGTACAACGTTACTGTAACACCATGTAACCGTCTATTACCATGAGACCGTCTAGATAGGTACCACCGCAGTTCATATCTGCTGCTAAACAGAATTGTGCAAACATTGCTGTGTTTCGGTTTGAAGGTTGAAAGTTGTAGCTAGGGTAAGTACTTTTTTTTCCTGGGGCAAAGATTGGTTATGTCGGACTTGCACCGACTAACACCTGTACCATGTTCCCTCTTTTTCGCTTTACGGCGGGGTCACGGGAACTGTGCTTTATTTCTCTTTTGGCCAACGGATCCCCCGAATCCGTCACCCAGGGGCCATGGTTAGCCAAGACAGAGAACTGTCCCGGCTCCTAGCGGCGGATCTGGTCTTGGTCTCCGCCGCCGACCATGTTATAACTGCGGGAGAGGGCGAGCGGCGAAACGCAATACCGACACGCCTCCTTCCGTAACTCCATCCCGAGAAGGGCAGAAAAAACCGCCCCGGTAGCCTACTGTCAGGACAAGGCAGGATCCTGTTCAGGGGATAGTGTAATTACAGGGTTAACATCTTGTGTCGCGGCGACGGGCGCAGTGTGGTGCCGTATGTATCTTATTAACTAGTGCCACATTGTTATGGACATTCGTATCACTTACCATCAGGTGAACGTCCTGCTCGTCTCGTCGCTAAGTTCAATTAAAAAAAAACACGGTCAGGAACGAGCTTTCTCTTGTGTTGAGTGGCCAACCGAGGTCCCCTCACAGGGTCACTGGAGCCTAACTCGAGAAGCGTCCTTCGAGTGACCTAAGAGCTCAACGGCCTCGCAATCTGGTGTAGGTCGAGCCGAGGCTGTCGAGTGAGCCTACGAGCTTGGCTACGATAAAAAAGGCCTAGGTTAGCACCTCATCTATTCTTTGCCTACCATGAGTGGTATTATATTTTAATGTAAATTACTTCGAAATAACATTAAGTAAAATATTTTATAGAAAGGGTGAAAGAATTACGAAGTAGTACTATGAAAAACCAATTAACTACCAACTTCAGTGTACCGCTGCGGTTATAACCTAATTTTTATAATGAATATATTTGGTTTTTAGAAAACTTAATACATATATTAACATTGACGAGAATCTGTGTACAAACACTTGTAAAGAAACATTTTTACCGTTCAATGAATGATTTATAAGAGTCAACACAGTAGTAGAAGAACTTATTGTAAAGACGGAATTTATTGGACATTTATAAATTCACAAGGGTCATACTTATAAATTATTTGTTATATTATACGTGTACATTATGTATGTAGGTACGTAAAATTTTAAGTGAACCAATTTAATGGTACTCGATCGGCGTCGCATTGTATTGTATCGTGTGATGTAATGCAATACAGCAAATCTATATGGGTTGACGGACATTACTTTTAAATTATTGAAGAGTTAAAAAAAAATTATGTGAAACATTTATTTGCAACATAAATCGAATGTAAAACTCACCATGTTTGTATTCTTGTTTGAGTATGAGGTATATTTTACACAAATTACCGTGATCAGCCTGTTGATTTTATTTATCTGTGCATATAGGAATCAAATAATATTTAGACATTATTTTTTAAGAAAGTATTTTGCTAGAACACGAATTTCAAAATTTGGAGACGTTCCAAAATTAGCTATTCTCGCCATGACAGATTTTGTTTGCGTTTTAATTAAATAAGTATTACAAACTTTGATAAAGTTTAGCCTTTATTACTTTTGGTATTCAAAATTAACCATCGTATTTTGAATACAGTTCGAAATATAAGTATTAAAACCAGAAAGGGATCGGGATACGTAAATGTGGTGATAAGTAACCTTTGATAACTGTCCAGCTATCTACTTTATTAGTTGTCACCAGTAAGAGTAGACTTTTTTACCGAGGTATAAATCGTTAAGACGGTAATTCACGTGTACCCAGTAATATTATAAATACAAAAACTTAACGTCTGCTGGATTCAAGTAGTAGAAGTTTATCAATGACTGGAGCAGGATTTATCAAGGTCGAATTCAAATTAATGCTGTTAAATAATAATTTGTTATATGGTTGTATATTTCATGTAGACTATACATAGTAATATCATCGTTATGATAATAAATTTAACTCTTAGAGGTGTAAGATGTCGTACTTTCAACTCCGGTTCTTATCATGTAAATAATAATAAGCCATGATATCTGTGTTATAAGATCCCTCGGAATTCACGCTGTCTTAAAGAGGCTAGACTTTGTGAAAGAAAAACCATGTAACGAAAAGCGAAAAGATTTGAATATATATTTTCACAACAAGAAATTTCGACACTTGACACATTTACATAAAATTAAGTAAGTAGATCCACAATCTGTGCATGGTCTAATTCATTCGACTACATCAACAACGAATATTAATGTGGTCAAGTTCCGATTGGCTCTTCAATCACGCCAGATCAGATAATGAAGTAAAACTGTTAAAGCATTTGGCTCCAATAAGTTTAAATTTATTAATGCAACAAATACGAATTGCTTCCAGGAAAGAAATTATAATATTTTCTGTAAACTCATTCAAGTTTTTTGAATTGTGAATTCCCGAAAGCTAATTAAATATATGTGAATATTTTCTAGAAGGTTGATAGTTGTGAGAAAATTTGTCTACTATTATGCCTGAATTCGTTTAACAATAATAATATAAGTTCAATTATGATAATGCATACATAATTGAAAATGAACATCTTACGAAGAACTGGTTTTATCTGGCCTTTCTGACGTAGACCTTTTACAAATTCATTTTAGATTAAAGAAATAGGGCAGAAATTCTCTGTCATTTGTAATAAAGACATAATATCATATTAACGACATTAATGATTAAAATGGATAGTAGAAAAATTCAAAATTACCTGCTTAATTCTAGCTTATTGAGAATACAAGACAATTTATAACATTGTATGAAACACCGTGTCGTGTAAATTAATATATTATAGGCTTATTTTTGTGTTATTTTCTTCTTTATCTGAGTAAATAGTATTACGTTTTTGAGGATTATAACATTTACCAAGCTGAGCAGAACATTTAACAATGTATCTGAAACACTCTTGAGGTCTCACGAATAAAAAAGACATTCAAAATAGGATCTAGTATTTATGACCTACTATTATTAATGTTATTGTCATATAGTTACTTATTGACATTACGGCGCCATCTGTGTGCAAAAAGTGGTTTTATACACTTAGCGTTGCCCGAGAGGTGTCGGTTGATATAATGATCTAATTATAGACAGCAACAATTACGATAACAATAAAGGACAACAAAATTTATCTCGTGGTGATAACATGCAAAAACTTAGCTTACACCATACAGCCACGAGAACAAAGTGGCGCAGTGTAAACTTATATATTAGCCCCAAATTTATACAAAGGTATTAAGTGCTATTAGAACATTTTTCTTGTATTGTTGATTAATTAAAAAACAAGCAAGTGATATAATATACATAAAAAATATTTGACTTTAACAATTAAATCAATTGGTTGTTTAAATTTAACCCTATCCCTTTGAAATTAAGTTAAGGCTGTTATTATCTATATTCTTGTTCAAGTCTTCGTCTACAGCGCCATCTAGCGTGCGTTTGAGTGATGTAACTGAGGGTGCGGTGCAGGAGAGCCTGTGAAGTTGGCTGCGCCCGCGCCACGCTCGTCAAAAAACAATTCACTTGAGCAACGTACCAAACAAGTCTCATTCATCGGTCAAAGTAGTCGCTACTCTGTGTACAGTACTGTCGTGCGCGCTTTCCTTTATGTATTATACAAACGATCAGTGGGATGCCGAGTGCAGAAAAGGAAGACATAATGTAACTAAATAATAGTGCATCACCTCTGTATAATACCGTCTTTTCGTCTTCCCCAATAACTAACGTTGACAAACTTTTTATTACTTTCTAAAAAGTATTTAATTTTCTGCGTGTGTTTCTATTTAAAACTTGCGTTAAGCCCGTGTGTGTCAAATAAATAAAAATAATTTTACGGTTGTTAAATTACTCTCGAGATGACTATTTCATACGCCGGTGAAGTTCCAAATGGCAGCAGTTTCGGTTGTTTCTGGCGGATTCTTTGCAAGTAAGTTGTGCAGTGGAGAGCGAGGCCGTCGCGCCGAGGACGGGCCCGACATTGGCTACGATGGGTCGGTCAAAGCCCAAACAGCTGTTCTTGGCGTCCGCCTATGTGACGAAATCGCAACCCGTGCGCCTCTGTTCAGTGCCCACATAATATGCGACGACAATAGCACCTACCGCTATTGTCAACTTATTGGCTTTTGTTTAGTTTGTAATATACTCGTACATCAGCCGTTCCCGTGTCGACAGACGTTCATCTCATGTTACTAAAGGTGCGCTGCTTTGTGTTAAAGGTAAAGTACTCAGATTAAAACATTTAGCGGCCTTGAAGGCGTCACCGCAAAATGTGATGAATGTATTTGCTCCAAGTGAGCAAGTGATGGTTGCTTGCTTGGCCCTGACAACGAATTCTGGCGAAAGTAAATTGTGACGCATGCACAGAGCAATTAATGCACAAATTAAAGTAACTATTTACATAGTAATTGCAAACATTAGGAATTATTGTAATTTCATAAGAAAATACACTGTTGCACACTAGGATATAAAACTTCATGAAATGATTGTGTCATTGACTACGTGGCCTTATGTACAACGTTCTGCGAATAAACCAATTTTTTATATGTATCGTATAAAAGTTTTATTTATATATTTATTCTTATATTCATCGGTCCAATCGCGAACAAGAATCATATTAGAATTCTTCGTAGTTGAGGTACCGCTAGATCTTGTACTCATTATTTATTTTGTTCATTTTCAAATGACGGTAAATGTAACAAGTTATATTGAAATATTTTAGGTCTCTGTGTCAGACAATAATATCGGTTGAAAGTACAACGAATCTCTCTGTAAGAGCAAAAAATATATTTCTAAAAATTTCGCAATCAAATCAAATATTAATAAAGTCTCAATTTGCATGCCTTTTGGGAATTAATTTTCGCACGTTCAATGTTTATACAACACTTTGTAATGATTCACTAATGTTAGTAACAGCTAAGTTACATGCTTATAAATGTTTTAGAACATCTCAAAGAAGTATCTCTCGGAGCGTATCGTCTGTAATTTTTTTCTCTTTCACTGTATATTTCGTTAACCAATGACTACATTATAATTAATATGCAGTGTAATGTAATATAATATTTCAATAAAAACAATTTAAAACAACGCCGACGATCCTTTTTTCGAAAAATAATTTTTGTCGAAGGTAATACTTTTAATGTTTATGATATGAATACATTAATTATTAAGTCTCATAAATAAGAATTAATTGCTAAATGTGTTGCTAACCGCAAATCTCGCGAACAGCTGAACCGATTTCGCTAATTCTTTTTTATAATATTCGTTGAAGTACGACGATGGTTCTTACGAAGAGAAAAATTCAAAATATTGCTGGAAAAAGTCTAAAAACAACACTTTTCTATATTCTCATACAAAAGATTTGTAATAGTATTTAATATTTAATTTGAACTTTAATACCATAGCATAAAGTTTAAATGTTAATGGCCGGTTTACGGGAACGCAAAACAATTTAGTGACGTTAGTATTGTAGCATTAAATATAGATTTGAAACAAAACGCTGCAACGCTACAATTTTTTCGAAAAGAACATCGATATATGTATAAAAAAATTGTGTTAGTTACAACACTTATTCAAGAACGGCTCGACTGATTTTCATGATTATTATGTTTGTCTTCGCCGGGAATAAGCTCTCCTTTAAATTTTACTTCACCGGCTTAAAAATGCCAAAACCCGTTTGTCTCCAGGGAAGACTGTTTGGATAGAAAAAATCGACGGATCGTGTAGTGTCAGGCGTCGTTTTTTTCAGAAAAAACAGACCTGTAAAAATCCTTTTATAACTTTTTTCGATTGGATATACTGTTTTCGAGTTATAATTAAAAAACGCTTTAGTCATGTTTTTAAAATTTTTTTGTGAGTACACATTCAAATGGCAAAGTGTATCTATAAATTTATTAAAATTCAATTGTAGGAGTTATTTATGATTATAATCCAATATAGTTCAGTTAATATCATTTAGAAAACAACATTTGGGACTCTATTTGCGAAGTCTCATGCGTTTTATTGTACTCCTACTACCAGTATACTTAGCTTTCTTTCCAAATTGATCAGTTTTTCTGAAATAACCATTTTAGGCCTTATTGCCTTTTACCGATCTCTTGTCTTTTGTGGAATGTGATGGCGATCGGTGGAAGATATCAATAATGAAACAATCAATAATGAAAATAATGGTTACGCAACGATCGAAATGATCAACCAATATTAGGTTTAGAATAGTTTTCAGGTTTAAGGTATACCCGTTCTTAAAGAGTTGAGTCTCATAAACCTTTCTAAAATATATCTTCTGAGTGTAGTACAATGTATTGAAATACATTTGTCTTAAAAATTACTTATAAACATTCTACCAAAGATGAGTGTTATTAAACTTTTACTAATTAATTATTTCATATCAATCTCAATAAGAAGAAATAAAATGTTCGTTAATATATATAGTATTTCATTCGAAAGTACAAAAGACATGTAGTTCTTACAGAGGTAAAGATAGCGAGATACGATAACAAAGTGCTTTTCTTTACCGGATTTCCTTTCGGAAAACATATAGATAAGTATTTACGTAAATAGATATTGCATAATACTTTTCCGAGTTTTAGAATTTAATGCTTAAAAATATTTCTTCAATATAAGTTTCATTTGACATTTTGTATATAGGAAATTGTAGTGTAATGTATAATGTAATAGAGTGTTCCATTTAAACTTGCTTATTGAATATTAAACACCAGCAGAATTTAAATTGTTTTCGGTTGTCTACATCTGTGTCAGAATGTGATATTCATTGCTAGAAGGTACGAACGAAATTTTTACAGGTTTGGATATTTATGTGCTTAGTAATTTTTATTATGCACTTTACCTTCATGTTCTACAGGAAATCTCTTAACGTATAATAGGAAACCGCCGACAGAATTTTAGTAAGTGGAAATCACGCAAAAACATGACTTCATCTCAGAATTCTCGGGGTTGGACATCTTTTGTAGATTTTACATTTGCTTAAAAAATATTAGCACTTCAATTTTAAAATCGATAAAGTATAAAAATAATTTGTTTTAAACATATGCATTTTATAAAAAATAATACTGTTTAAAATAATAAATAAGCTAATCGTAATGTCTGGTCTGTGTTCATGCAATCGCATTTATCTCTTTTAACAATGTTTCGGCGCTCGGGTTTTATAAATTTATATGCAGGAAAATTTTGCGCAATATCTCGTATGATCATACTTAATTTACATATATTTTTTAATTAAAGTAACGTAACAATAATATGCGTTTCGGTTTCACTGCTGCAACTCGCAAACCATTGTATTTATTAACAATTTTTTTGTTAATCTACCACAGCATCATCTATTTCCCGCCAAGCAATATTATACAAAGAGTATTAGTGTTGGGGCTCGTAAAACCAGCTTTCTCAGAATTTTTGCATATCTATAGTGTCAAATAGTTTTTACAAACGAACAGCATACAGAGACAGGGTGAAATCGTTTTATATTAGATAAAAGTATACTAAACAGAACATTCATTGGTGTTTAACTTGTTACTTTGTTATCAAAGAGATTATAACAATTAAGCAGACATGCGCTTAAATGTTGTATACTTTAACTGCCTTCTTGGCACAGCGGTTTGACATTGTAACAGAGAAATCCTTGGTTCTAGGACAAGACAAGGTGTTAGGATGGTGGTAGATTCGATTTAAAACTCCGTTGCTTACTGCTACTCTTATGCTGTGAATTTGACTACCAAATAGTCTTTTAGTATTCCGGTTGACGTATGTTACGAGAGACAGCACTCGGGAGTGGACATGTTTAATCGTCTTTCGATGTTATTGTCATTGAACATTATGGAAAATGTACCTTAGTTAAAATAAATAATAATTAACTATTACTACAGTCCTAACATTTTAATTTCTATATCGTGTTTGAGATTAGGCCTCGTGAGGTTATAACCTCAAACAAAGGTAAACCACTCGACCTATCCATGTGATAGCTAAAGCTCAAGCGTATGATACGTATTTTTTGTACGTGAAACACAGGGAAGCGTTTTAATTTTTACATGAAAAAGTTATATTAATATCATTAATTCTTTTAAATATTCAAAAAATGTGTATTTGCAAACAAAGTTTGAAATTATGAACAAAATTGCTACTATTCGCCTTTGTTAAGAGTGTAGGCGTAACTGCACTACCTCGACCGTAACAAGAATTCGTGAGATCTGTATAATTTAGATATAAAATAGATATACAAGCCAACATTTTTACTATACATTATATAGTTTCATATATACAAATATTACTAGGATTTAGGATGCCGATTGATTATATAGTCATTCAAGCACACAAATATTATTTTTGTAAGCTAATAATTATCGGATTTTGATTTTCAAAAAATATTTATAATACTACTAGACGAATAATGTTAAGCACGTAACAAAACCGATCTAAGATTATGGGGTTACGTATGTAAGCTAATAAACTAAGCTAAATAACACACATTTAATGTGTATTGCCGTCCACTTGAAATATTGAATTAAATGGTATACTGAGACCGCTTAGGTTAATATTTGTGTATTAATAAAATGTATGTACTGTAAACTTTGGCATATGTTAAAAATAATCGTTACGTATGTTTTATTTGTAGTTTAAAGTCAAGAATGCCGCGTAACTTAAGAGAAAAGAAAAAAAATCATTTGATATTATAATTTACTAAAGAAATATATTTGTGTACCTAATTTCAAACATGAACGTATAATTATACCAACCATCAATCCACAAAAACACTAGTGTTTATTGCACTTATAACTAAAGTTGTTCTTAAAAGCGCAATACTCCACCTCAAAAATAAACGGTACAAAATCTACGATTTTTAAGGTTCTAGCCGAAGTCCAGAAGACATATTGTCAGGCGCGTAATGATGTAGACTAGATATTTATATATGTATATATTATTTTTGTGGTAAAATAACAATGAGAATATTAGAAATATGATTATAAGATTCGTTGTCTGAGAAAAACAGTGCGCTAGGTATAAATAACTTGTTATTACCGGATACTTTAAGTCAAGGTTCTAACTTATATAAGTATTGAAGAACGTTTGGAAAAATCTCTTTGAGATACGTACAGCCGAAATTAATATTTATAATTTATGATTGATGAGTGTAACATAAAGAAAGATCTATCAATTTCATTTAATTTGTGTAATCAAAATATTAAGGCTATTTATATTACGTAAAAATTGTACGTAGAAAAAGGAAGTATTTATGTGAAGTGATCAAAGCCCCGAAGACATTTTTTCATATATTTTGTCGATGCTTCACGGTTATCAAAACGTGATTGGTTCTGGCCGAAAGAACGATTGGCAACGCGGAAGTCAAATCGCTTTCTTTATCAACCTTCACTTCCTCCTTAGGCGCACAATTATTGCCTTCTCGCTATGCATTCATGGAAAGATTTCAAAGGCAATTAATTTTTGGCTCGAGTCTAATATATGTTATAAAGAAGACTCTCATATGCCTACTAGATTTATATACCTTGGTTGTAATCAATCATCCTGACATGAACGCAGAGTACTAGCTTCCATTCTGCTCACATGAAATTACTGTAAATGGGAAGAAGAGGTAAAGAAAAATTACAGTATGCTTCTGTTAACAAATTAGTACATTCAACAACTTTTTTGGGAGTGAAACGTTCTAACATATTGGTATGGTGCATTTTAATTTCTTTCTACTAGTTTAAAAAAAATAATTAATCGGCTTACGTATGTCATGACATTAAAACCCGAATCCAAAAGAAGTTGTTGTATTAGAATTATTTCATTGTCGTGCAACTAAGCAGATTAGGCAATTTGTTTTACGACATTGTGATTAACATTTGTCGAAACAGCCACGTTAGGTATTCTATTGACGTGTCTATTCTGTTTTATTTACCGAATACACCTTAAAGAATTAGTCAATACTATCAAAATATTCATCTCTTTTTTTTTGAGCCGCATAACATCATTTTCGATTCTAGACTAAATAACATATAATTATTCCTTGGTATCTCTACGGTTTGAAGTAAGTTGGCTGTCTTTTATGCATATGACATTTTTCTTTCCCCAAAAATTTCACTAGCTACAACGCCCTTCAAACCAGAACATAGCAATGTTTACAGACTACTGTTTTGCGACTGAAATTTGGGGTGGTACCTATTTAGACGTTCTCGCAATGGAGACCTATAAATTTATCTCAAGTTAAGCAGCACAATGTAGTTTTGTATGTGCATCCTAGGTCACTTAGCTGTTTATTATTTTTCACAAGCAACACTACGTTGTATTTAAAAAAAACCCCGGAGGTCGTCTACCCAGCACGAACCCGTCTTTTCGGAGTTAATACAAACGTAACCGTATCATGGTTATAACTTTAAAATGAAAACCTTGTTTCGAAATTGATAGGTTGGAAAATTTAAATGAATAAAGGTTACAGTGTAAAAATATTTGTCGGAATTTCTCGTTTCAAAAGCTATTTTTAGACGATATAAATATTAATGATATAACCTCTATGGACGTAAATTTAACTTTTCTTTATGCAAAATTAAAATTTCTAGCGTCACAGTTAGAAATTTAGATAGCATTTAAAAAAATAACTTGTGTCGAAGCCTCAATATTCCGAATAAGGAGACATCCGGGGAAACCCGCATGGATGTTGGAGCCACTTATCTCCATATTATTTAAAGGAAAATTATTAGTTTCTTTAGAGAAGGTCTAAAGAAAATTATAGTACGTCTAACTGCGGTCTATCGGCTAATGATAATAAATAGTTAAAAGGCATTCAAAATCTTAACACTTATATATCTGTCCTATTATACACGAGTAAAATACAATTATGTTTTTAATTTATTAACGTTAGTTTTTTGAAAAGTTCGGCAAAGAATATTACGGAAAAAATATGAATAATATTATATAATTTTAGTCGCTCATTTTCCCAATTTTTTTTTGGAGTTGGCGCAGTGTGTCAGTCCTCATCTGTGTTGAACACACTGCTAAGGTTTTTAGCAATGGTTTTTACAGCCGGCCATTTTTATAATAATAATATAATATTGTACATAAATATTTTTTTCCGTTTAGTGAGACTTGTTGAAAGCAGCGAAGTTATATGTATATAAATATAAATTTGCCAGGGCATCTTATAAACTATAAATATATTTTGATCAATACGTCTTTTTTTTTAAAAAAAAAAAGATTGCTGCAGAGTTTTTTCCGCCGCATTCTTCTCTGACAGTCAAATTTTTGGAAGCGGTGGTAGAATCAAAATATGACGTTCAAAAAGTGTTTTAACGAAATCTTTTTTGAATAAATGAGTTTTTGATTTGATTGGATTTGGTTCTAAATATTATTTTTTTTTAACTTTGAGAGTTCTAGCTTTATCTCATAACAATGCTGCATGCTATTTACTTAGTTTTATCAATAAATTATATTTATGGTTACCACAGTGAAAGTTAATTTTGATTTTAATGAAAGAGAATGAAACTTAAACTTGGCCAAGTGACTACATTTCATTTAATGGCGTATCTTATACGTGCAAGAATCCTTGTAATTTATAAGTTAAACATATACTCATCTTTAATACTGAATAAATTACAAGTTACTAAAAACCAGTTACTATTGTTCGCAGATGGAGGGGCAGCGTTTACAAGCTAGTATGGCGCGAGCTACTCGCATATCTCACACTTTACTACACGATCAATTTATTGTATCGCTTTGCACTAACTGAGCAGCAGCAAAGGTAAATTAAATCTATTTTTGCTACTTACCTTTTCATAGAACCCAAAACAAAAAAATTTCGATTCAGGCCTAGTAGTTTAGTTATAAACAAGCATATTATATATTTTTGATTAAATTTTTTCATTTCGAAACACCTGATTAAAGTAACAAAAAACGGATGATGGAATCGATGATGATGATACCTTTCACAGCTTCAGTAATATCGCACGGTAAGAAAAATTATTAAATCATGCGTAATCGTCAGCAATAAAATTATGGAAATTAAGTAATAAATATTAAAAAAGATATTAACCATGTTTCCATTAAGCTTAAAAGGTAGTTTAATTATGTTAACTGATAAGATAACTATAGTACAATAAACCATTATAGCATAAAAGTAATAGCCCTCTTTAATGGCTTTAAATTCAGAATTAAGAATATCTAGCCTGGCTTTTGAACACTACAATTACAAAACATTTACTAAATTTCTGGAAAAAAAATCTTTATTAAGAGAGCCTAACTTTGAAACTAGCTGGGTTTCTAAGCGACATTTCCTTACAACACAGAAACTTTCCTTATTTTAATGATTTCGGTAGATATTCGATTGGTTATAATGTCAAGTCCGATCACTAGCTTTGTAAATATGTCCCGTGAAACTTTACTATAAAAGCTTACAGCTACATTTTCACATTTTAGTTTTATTAAAACTGCTATGGGCATGTATATAAAAACTATTAAATGAAAGAGAAGTTATTTGTGTAACAGTTAATTATTCCTATGGTAATTATCAACAAATCGATAAAGTACTATCACAAAATATTGTCTAAGAAGAATATTTTGTTCTCAAAATAATACTGCACAAAATACCAGTTTTGCTTATTCTTCTTCTCACTTCCGTGATGCTGTGCCTGTTGTTGTTTGTCAATGTTTGTAAATTATTGTATATCAATCATCACATTATCAATATTCTGTCCTAACATTAGTCTAGAGTTTGGCTGGAATATATTCTGGTTGAGCAAAGATTTTAATACGCTTAAAAAACTTTCATATGTAATAAAACCTTCTGTGTATAATTTACGTCATAAATATGACCATTTTTTAGTAACGAAATTGAAAGATTCATATCATTGTCATTGTCAGCCGAAATACTGGCACTACTGTATAGACCCCATGGATTATATACATATTTTTTTAACTATTCCGGTTAAAATTTTAACGATAATCAAATTAATTATTCAGTTCCTATTAACTAGTTGCAATGGTCATGAAATTTCTGTCCGGAATTTAAATACCAACTAATTATAACTACTATTCACAAGTTAGACGAAGCAGTACCTGGAATGTTATAAGACTGTTTTTATACATAATTAAGACCTTGAATAATAACAAACATTTATCTACTAAATCTGACTTAAATGGAAGTAATTTACTTTGAACAAGCAATAATAAGTTAGTTTCAATATCTTCATAAAGATCAAGACGTTACCTGACAATTGCAGCAGATTAAGGTTTCTTTGTGATATAATGTTTAGATAGGACCACCAAAGTGTTCCTTGTTAATTTTTAATGGATTGTAGCTAGCGAAATTACCATGGTAACGTGTCTTAATGATTACAAACATCCAAACTGTCTAATTATCGTTTTTAGCATTTAACATCAGGCGAGCCTTTCGTATGAAAATATTAAACCTGCATATAATTATTGCAGTTACCATATTACTCTTTTCAGCTTTCCTATTTTGTAACATTTAGAATGCAAAAAAAATAAAAAAATATAGGTAATAGACATGTATTATTCTATTAGAGTTTGCACTGTATAGACAGTTTTCATAAAAAAAATCACATTGATTGCTCTTGGTTTGTAAATAGAAGAAAATGTTTACAAAATCAGACTTTATCTATGTAGCGAGATACCATTGTTAATTGTGAACATCTTGGAGAACCGTGTTTTATTCCCATAAAAAACCTGTTGTTTTTAATTTTCCTTAAAGCAAATGTGTGAATACCGGCTGTAAGAATACTATTTATATCCGGTTGTTAATGTATGCATATTAATAACCTTGCTACAAAAATTTTAATAACGATATTTGTCCATGGAAGAACCTTAGTTAAGGCTGAAGTTAATATATCTAATAATAATTTTTGAATCTCTTATATTTTTTTAGCAATTAAAGGAGTTATTGTAAAGTAATTGGAAGAGAAGTTGAAAAGTTGAAACAATGGTAGTCTTGGAAAATTATATCAAAAGTTTTCTCTTCGATGAAAGTTTACAATGATTATGCTGTAATTTATTTTTCATTTGAAAAACATTTTTCAATTTTACTTTCAATGTAAGAAACGTTATTTAACAGCGTTTAATCACGGCGAACAGTCACACGCGACTACACAACAAATTGCTACGAATTTATTCGTGCCATATGAAAGAAAAAGGTCAGGTTGTATCGTCTTCAAAGCAGTGAAACAAATTAATTGAATTTTAAATGAAATCCTTACCAGAAATTCCATTCGCCTTTTATCCTTTAACAAGTAACATTGCAAATGAAAATGTCAAAACACTGCATACAAAGACTACTTTAGTACAAATAGTTATAGGAAAACCTTTAAGGATTAAAAAAAAAACAAAATCGTTTCAAAATTGTATTAAATTTTTTGTACTTGTTAAAACTTACACTTAAGCTTAGGCTTTTATTAATTGTTCATGATTTCTTTGTCTTTTTGTTTTCGGAAATAGAAGCTTATTAATTTATCTATGGGCAACGTCTATGAAGCTGTTTATGTGTAAATACTTGATAATAAAGAAACTGTATTTTTTTGTAATGAACCGCAACATTGCATAACTCACGTTGCGTTCTTGTGCAGCCTTCCGTAATAGGCGCGCATAAAACGAATAATTGTTATGTGGGTGGCAATTATACTTTTAATTTCAACCGTTATCATTAATTTCGATTTTTTCACAGGATATTCGAGAAAGTTCGTCAGTACTTCGGTGCCCAGAGCGAGTCAATACCAATGTCCTTTGTTCTGGGTTTCTACGTAAGCCTCGTGGTGAAACGATGGTGGGAGCAGTACAAATTACTTCCATGGCCTGACACGCTCGCCCTCTTCATTTCGGCTGGAATTCCTGGAGCGGTTAGTAAAGTAAAGAAAAGACAAGTATTAAACTGTTTATCTGTAACTTCCTCGAAACAGTGCTCATATTTGACATTATTAAATCATGTTCTCGTATACTCTATGTTGATATAAATGTTTAACGGTTGTTACTAAATATTGCATTTATTTACGTAATTTTCAGAATAATCTTTCTACAGTTTATTTATTTTATTTCCAATTTTAGAAAGCATGATATACACGATGCACTATAAACATTTTAAAAATCATATAATCTATCTGTAATGGTTATAGATAGTTTTCGCTTTGAAATAAATATTACAGTTATAGAATAGAAAATAATTTGTTTGTGTTTAGGGTTTGAAAAGAAAGAAGACCTAAGTTTAAAAAATACAAATACCAAAAACATTGGTACGTCATATGCATACAACAATATTGTTTGTAACACTACTACTACAAACTATCAATAGAAGTTTTAACCTTTAAGTGGAAATGCTCAGATTTTATTTCACTTGTGCAATATAACAAGTGATATAACTGGACTTTATGTTTTTCACAGAATTACTGAATTGTGTAAGATACTCACATGTAATATGAGTGGCTTGTGAATCAAGTATAAACTTGATTCACAAGCCATTTAAATAACTTAACCAAGTTGCAGTAGATACGTAAATTATTAGAAGAGTGTATAAAATAGGTAAAAGACAAAGCTTTGCGATTCTATGCAATGGGAATGATAGATTATTGATTTTATAATTTTCATTGCTAAAGTAACTTCAATTAACTTGTTAAAAACTCAAAAGCTGCTCCGGCGAATTTTTTCTGCTTTACCATGTGCGAAAGACCGTGACTTATTAACAAAGTTTTTGAGTGATGTAAAGGTAATATAAAAGCGTTATTTAATCTAAATGTCATACAAACTGAATGTTAGCTTATCCCAATGTTCTGCACGCGTTCAATAAATATCGGTATATTGCATTTAAAAACAATTATATGTAATAACAGCGAGTTTTGACTAATAATGTCTTTCCATTAATTTGTTCATAGCCTTCGTTAAAACAGAAGTAATCATTACCGTTTTCATGCAACGTGATTGAGAACGCCTCTATTAATGTAATATTTAAGTGCAGTTGAAGTTATTAAGTCAACAATTACATAAAAAAATTAAATAAGAAGTTTTTTCTGTTAATTGTGGAAATTGAAATATCACAAGTAAACAATTTCCAGATGAATGAAATAATGTAAAAAGAACACATGTAGACGAAATTAACTGTGAGTAATTATTTTAAAAGTAATTTTTATATGTTGTTAGAATATTACCTTGGATCTTGAATACTATAAATAGCTTGAGATCGGTTGGTGCATAAACTACAATTTGTATATAAACGAAAAACAGTGGTTACCCATCTCGGCAAGCTGACAATACATTGTGATCGAAGCGTTTGTATAGTTTATTGCAATGCGAATAAGCACTACAGTTCTTATTTTCCAAAAGTGAATCATTTTAGGTGGTGAGTAGTTTGTCGTGAATTCAAATTCGTTCGGGAAACACATACAAGGTAAAGTCTGTTAATAAAGGAATTAATTATAACAATAATTGTTGTAATCATGTACTATGCCCTTGAATTTATTATTTGTTGCCATTTGTAATAAAAACTTAACCGTCCCGGCGAATCACTGCCTCCATTGTTCTCTTATGATTAAACTGTTTTTACATACATTTTATGCATTAGTGTACATTTGTGGTCTATATGCCCGCCTGTATTGATGTATATATTATTATTAATATGTGAAATATCGCAATAATGGTGAAGATTAAATATTGTTGTCGTAAATATTTATTTTTTGTTTTTTTACTCATAACCGAGAAAACCGGGAAATTAAAATTAAACTGCGACCGCAGTATAGTCTTTTGTTTTATCAGAGATAGAAAACAAAACAGTACACAGACCTACTTGGCTTTACTTGCCTTTATAGTAATCACCATAATTTTATTCGTCTAAATAATTCCGAATGTTCCTTTGTTCCGGAAAAACTGTGTCCTGTTTATTTCCATTTAAATATACATTATGTGAAATGATAAATAAGTAAAATAACGGGCCGCCGCTAAGGCTGTTTCAAACAGAAGACCAAGATATTAGTGTCATAGACAAAGTATTCGATAGTTCTTCGGGCTAAGTTTTCCAATTTGAAGCTCGTAGATAAGCTTCAGTACAGAATACGTCATTCACAACGTAGACGGTTGATCCGCAGCCCAAGTTTTCCAATTTCATGAACCTAGAGTTTGAAAATGTTCTGGTTTACAAATTGATTTTGGACTGCGTCTTTAGCAGTGTTGTATTTTACCTAAAAATATTTTCAAATCATCCTTTTCTTTTCACATTTTCATATTTGATTAATACCAATTATTAAGTTAAATCACGTCCATTATTAATTAATCCTAAAGTTATAACAAGTCACAATAAAGTTAATTAATCAAATTTATATTAACTTATATACATTGATGTATTTTTTTGTACATAACGTTATTAATCCTGATTTGGTTTAAACAGTTTCTTTAAAGCTTTGCTTACATTTCATTCTAGTATTGTTTACTCACTTTATTCTGAATATAGAATACAATGTTTCGATAAATAAAATTTATAATGGAATTATATAAAAGGTTATAATTATATCGTTGGTTCGTTTTAATGTGTAAAGTAGATATTGCGTTTTTCGTTTCGTACTTGGTTAGAATTTTGTTGATTCATAAAGAATTGGGTTATTTCATAAGAAGGTTAGAATAAAGTCATCCGTGTTCGTCCAGAATACTCTAGCTCTCATACTTGCGAGTGTGAGTGATAAAATCAGATGTTACAAGCCGGTGAGCCATGAAAAGCAATTCAAAACATAGTAATGCAGGATATGATGAAGCTACTCGAGATATGATGAACTTTATTGTGATATTGTTGCAATAACTACGCCTCGCTATGTTATTATGTTAAGCAACAATCGAATATAAAAAAGAAAATCAGGTCCAAATTGTGAACACAGCTAGGCGTTACAAAAAACTTGTTAGCCTTAACAAATAAAACAGGTATTTTTATATACAATATAGTGTTGTGTATAAAAATTCCTTTCATACAATTTTACATCTCAACTCCCGTAGTCTGATTAAATAAACCATTTATTAATAAGGAAAAGGCAAGATTATTCTTGATGAATGTTTAAAATTTTTAATTGCCTACTTGTCAAACGTTTCGTGACTAAGTTTAATTTTCTGCAGTGTAATGTAGCCTTGACTGCATTAAGCATTGAAATTTAGTTTCGTAGAATGCTTCGCTTGAACTCTAATATTTTTATTACACTTCATAACAAGTCATTTAAAAAGGACCAAAATTTTCAACATTAAACTAAATTTATTAAATTAATATATTTTTTTAAAAAAACTGCGTGTTTCATAAAAAAAATATCTTTAAGTTTTTGCTATTGTTTAAATTTTTAAACTGTTTTATGCATGTCGCTTGATCTTCCATACGAATCTTGAACTATTGTACTGACTTTGTCAATTATTATGCAATATCTATACGTTTCGTCGGCAGGTACTGCAATTTAAAACTAAAAGTCATTGTAAAGGTGAGGTTAACTTGATAAATATCAGCCTTTTGTCTTCTCTTTTCACGCCAAGAAAAAGAAACAATGAGTGGCGCGGAGGCAAACATCCGCCGACTCGAATGTAATCATACTTCACTCAATACAGTGCTTGTCCCGGCGGTTTTGTTATTTATTGAGTTTCACTCGCTCTATTTACAATCACCGTAACATACGGCTCCAATCGTAAACAATATTCGACATTAGCTACATATTACAATCGTAATTACCTTACTATAGATGATAAATTGTTTGTTGCTAGTATTTGAACGTACAGCAAATTTTCCGTTACTCACAAAATATTCACTAGTTTATAAATGCATATACGCACGTAACCTGTGTATAACTATGCACTGTTAAACGAATATTATAATTATATATATAGATAACTTTTTTGATGAAATAGTATCGTTCGAGAGAGTGTTTAGTTTTTAACGGGCAACCAAAATCTTAGCATTTTTTTAAACGTGTTAATTGGAAAGAAATCATCGATGATTAGTTACTTAGACTACTAGACTACTTCGATAGCGACGTGCATGCGTAAAACAAAAACAATACTTTGAAATTATTCCCTTGACTAATTGATTAAGGTATAGTTTAATGACTAGTTTTAATCTCTACTTATTTCCATAATATCGAAGTTGCGTTTGAAACGTCAAATAGATGCAAATTTATTGGTTTTCGTTGTTTTTTGCATTTCTATGATTACAATACATTACACAAAACTTTAGCGGTGCAAAATATAGACTAGCTTTCGTTATGGTTCACTAACTTAATGCGGCCTAATGATTCAAAGGCGCTTACTTAAAGTACTTAACTGATAATGAATAGATAAAACGTTTAACCGCTTTGAGCTAAAACATTTTCAAAGCTCTCTAGAAGATAGTGCTTCTCAAAAATATCTAACGCCATAAAGTTCATAATAATTAAAAACTTCTCGCCGCCGTGGATAAAAATTTTAGGTACACAAGTTATAAAAGTATATGTAAGTATAAATATTAAAGTTTTCCAATCTATTCTTTGTAATGAAATTGACATGTCCGTTAATAATGTCAAAATATACAAAAATGTATATACATGTATTATTACAAAAAATTAATGTAATCCTCTTTGATTTTATTGATCACCTATACGGGTATTCCGGTTTTGATGGCGTACGCCTTTGTGGCGTAGATTACGAAATAAAATCGATTTATTGTTAATTTTTCACCTATGTAAAATTAACAAGCGTAATAAATCTTCGCCGGTATTACATCCGGTTCAAAACCGGCGACGACCAGATTTTATTTTTTAATACGATGTAAAGATCTGCAGGATATCCACTTGCTGGGAAATGCCTGCCTATATTGGCGTGGTTTCAACCACGAATTTTAAAAATCTTTTGACGTTAAAAATATTTAACTTTCTTTTCATATTGCAGTAATTTTTTTCGCGTATTTTTTACTGTGCCTCAAAGGTATTTGCTATCGCGTATCTAAAAACAAACTTCGCTGTTTGATGCTTGGAAAATAGGTAATTTCCATACAAAATTGTTATAGCAAGACGTTCGCCGCTTTTATAAGACATAGGATTTTTTTTTTCAATGAATTTTTAAAAGAAAAAACACATCTTAAAATTGCTAACATTTTGTTGTTTGTTAAGATGTTTTATTTACGAGATATGCCGATATGGCATATAGTAGTATTATAAACGTATAGTATTTAATATTAACGTCTATATCGATGTTAAAGAAATTATGTAGAGTTTATGAAAGGGATTCATTTGCTTAATTGTTGTGAGATCTGAAAATAAAACTTTTAGGGGATGAAGTCTTGTATTAAAAATCAATGAATTTATGTGTTAAAGAAATAAATTACAGAAATTAAAGATAGAGAAAAAAACTGTTGCAAGTAATTTGAAATTGTTAATTTCTATAGTATTATATATATAGATGTACATTTTTCTTTTTAAACTGTGTTCGACTTTTAGTCAATGTGCAGTATGAGTCAATACGTTAAAAGAATAGAAAGGTAAAACACCAAATTACGTACGAGTAAATAAAATATATGCTTTTACTATCATTGCATAGTAAATTACTTTGGAATTACTTTTCGCATTTTGTTTGCACAAGTGTAACATGTACAATAGGCCAAAAAACAAGGTTATTCTTACACGATCGATTCGCCAAGTCGAACGCGAAATAACATTTATAATAAGAAAATTAAATAGTGACGGTTATTTAGTTTAATTGCATCGGATTTTTTTTCCAACAATAACACGTTTTTTTCTAATATCCGTTTCATGTTAAGGTTTATTAGTAATACAATATCATGACTATCGTTTCATTTATAAATCAAACGATGTCCGCAAAGTCCTCCGGATTTCGAAATTCTAAAATAATAACTGCAACTACAATGAAAACCAATTTATATATATGATGATTAATGATTATACGAAATTTTATTAGTACGCTTTATCACTCACAGTGGACAAGACAGTAGTTATTAAGTTTATTATCTCTACATAAACCGAGCTCAGTATACCTAGACCTATTCTAAAGAATTTAGCACGTGTAGATTAAATCAGAGACATGTTTAAAGTAGCTACCAAGCATGAAGTAGAGGAAAAAAGATGTATACTTAAAAGTTATACTCATACTCTGCTATGTTTTAAATATATAATCAAAATAAAATGTATAACAAAAAATAAAAAGTTCAAACATCTATCAAAAGGAGTTTAAAATGCAATTATTACTTTATCTTAATAAAAATCTAAACTAATTGTACGATATTTATAGACATATACACAACTTAATAGTTAAGTCAAACATATTCTAATTTCTCAGCTCGAAACAAAATCTCTTATATAATTGGATTTGCACCTGAACTTCCGTCTATTCATAGGTTTGCATAATGTATTTAAGGATTTTATGTATCAATACTAGAAAATAACGGTCACCGTGGCAGACAATATTTAATGTTACTAGTTTTAAAACGTATAAAATTTACACTTATATTAATGAGTTGTTAATTTTTTTCGGTTTGGTGGGCTGATGCGAAAACGCTAGAGAATATTTTATTATTATAAAATTATTATTACACATTTCTATAAGTAGTTGTGGCTATGCGAATATAATATGTTGAGTAAAGAAACGTGTGTTGGTGTGTATATATATGTGTTTATAAAAACAATATTGTCCGTTCGCAGGATGAAACTGGACGTCTAATGAGAAGAAACATAGTAAGATATGCGATTTTGGCCTACGTCATCACATTGCAACGAGTATCACTTCGCGTAAAGCGTAGATTTCCTACCTGGCAACACGTCGTAGACTCTGGTAAGTGTATATGACAAACGGCAACTTGGAATACGAAAACGGGAACCGTGTCTTGTATAAATTTAACTTTCAGGTCTTATGCTTGAGAGTGAAAGGAAAGTATTCGAAAAGATGGACGGCAAGAGCCCGATGTCGAAATATTGGATGCCATTGGTATGGGCGACGAACATTATCAATCGGGCGCGCAAGGAAGGCTTAATTACAAGCGATCACATTGTCCAAACGTTGCTGGTGGAACTATCCGACATTAGGAGACGGCTCGGAGCTCTTATCGGGTACGACACAGTGTGCGTACCGCTCGTCTATACCCAGGCCAGTAATAATGCTTTTTAACTCACAACACTCCCTCTCTGGTATATGTAAAATTCCGAAAAACTTTTAGGAGTCTCCACCTTCTATCTGCACAGATCTTAATATTAGGTATAACTTATTAATACTTGTAATTTATTATCATCTTAAGCAGGGAACACCAGACTTTAATATTATGATAAAATAAATTTATAAAGGTTTACACAAAGGTACGTAGCTGAGAATGTGTCGATGGTAATCATAGAAGTTATTACACAAGTTCTTTTTTTATTAACTTCGCAGAATCCGTCAAGGATACTTTACTTAGTTTAATAATGATTACTATGTGAAGCGGGCTCCAGCAAAGTTAATGTTGAAATAAAAAGCAGTGTACGTAACGTAAACATGAACTGAGGATTCTGTTTTAGGTTCTTTCGTTTTAACGTATTTATTACATAAAAATATACAAACGATTTTCACAGTTTTTATCTATCATCAATTATGTAAACTAATGAATAAGTATATAAAGAAGTTTCAACACTAAGACAATGTCAGTTTATGTTGTATAGTATATAAATGTTTTCATAACATTTCTAGCGTTGATTATTTGTTGTAAGTTCAAGTTATAATAATGATTGTTTCGTTCATTTTAAAAGTATAAACAGGAATATTATGTAGTGTCCTTTGAATTAGAAGAACAATGTTATTCCCATGCGTATTTATTAATATCGTTGCCTTCGTGGTGTGTCTAATGGTACGTGGATAATATTTTTCTTGTGCACATGATTCTTAAATCCGTTACTAATCGACCGCGAACGTTCCTAGCGATAAACATTAATTTTCCACATTGTATTGACGTGTACAACTATATTCTTCTATTTTATTGTCAGTACGATTGAGCGGCTGTCAAGTTCATCATAATCGGACCGGTTTGTGTGATACTTGTACTTGTATGCCGTAGATATATAATAGCTCCATGATGACGTTTCTTGTTAATTTTACACAAACGTTCGCGGTCCCTTTATGTCTGTACGATCATTAATATGTAAACATTTAAGCGGCAGTACATTAGCAAATATATCAAACATTTGCTAAGTTATCATTGCGAATAAACTCCATAGATTATCCTTCATTATTTTTAGATAATGACCTAACCACCTTTATAAGTAGTATGACGTACAGATTTTAAGATATTCTGAAACACGTACGAGGTATGTACTGTTGGCTTCTATGATATTTTGTTATTATTATTTATATATTTATCGGCGCCCAGCGAGCGCCGTCCATCGTAAAAAGAATGAAAGTATTTCGTGTCGATACGATTGGGCACTTGATTAATTAATTGACTGACTTTTGGATGATTGTTTAGTCAGATCATCGTTTAATATTTTTCTTGTAATTGTAGTGCTGAAAGACTTTAAATTAGGAATAATGTTAAAAGATAGTCTTGTAACTGATCGATATCCAGTTGGGCTGGAAATGCACCCATTGACGCCGGGCGAGGGCCATAATGATTCCACCGTTAATTTAAAACGTACTTCTGTAGTTCCAACTGTACTTCACTATGAATTCTTGTGTTCATACCGCCCAGCCGCCAACATAATTATGTTGTAATGATATTTTAGTATGTGTGTAGTGGCCTACTGATAAACGTTGTTTACTATAATCGTTAATAAAAATGTAGTATGTAAATACATCTGTAATTAGGTTTACTATAAAAGTATTTTCCATTTTCCTTTAAAAATTTCGTCTAACAATTAGTTATCAACCAATATTTTAATAATTGCATTGTTCAGTTTAATGATTTCCTTAAGAACTGTAGCCAGATCAGATAACATTCATCATTGAAAATGAACATTAAGGAAAACCGCATTGAAATCAGATCAGTAGATTTTATGATCAGTTGATGTTAATATTGTATATATTTACCATCTAGAGTATGTATTAGGTGTAGTTTGAAGAGATAGAAATAACATAACGTGATGTACGTGATTGTTGGTGAAATCAGAAAATATCTAATGTTTCTGCAACAGGCACGATCATAATGCTATCAACAATAAAATGTGAGGACTCGTACGCTTTTGCCGTTTTACGTGACATTAGTTATCTGCTGAGCTCATAGTTGTTTAACTAGTTCTATTTCAAAATATATAAAATATATTTTAAAGGTAACATAGAAACATGTCAGATTTTAGCAAAATATTTTATTTTTAAATCTCATCTCAACTTCAACGCGATACGGCTTAATTAAAAAATCAATTTTCTTTCTTGCGAAGGCATAATTTACTATGAGGTAAACTTTGTTCATGTGCTATTATATTTTCATAAAAATATTATAAAAACCCTCCTCATCTACTTCCAGGTTGTGACTTTAGCTCTCTATACTTACTTCGTGGCCGCACTTATGGGTCGTCAGCTAGTTCCACCAGCACCGGGCAGTACATCTAAATACGAGCCTGACGTGTACTTTCCTCTATTTACGGCTTTGCAGGTAAGTTATGGTTATGTGTCAAAGATTAAATATTACTCTAAACATGGTTATATTTTGTCTAAGTCTGCTGTATTGTTGTTTTAATATACATTATAAAATTTTTATAACCAATAAAGACTTACATGTATTACGAGTTAAATATCAAAATTCTGTTACATATGAATAACGACAAAAATGTATACTTTCTCGGATCACAATCCGCTTCGATTGAATATTTAAATGACGAGACAAAATTTGCAAGTAAATAATGATATAATTATTGGTTACATAATAATGAATACCTGTTTCATTATAGTTCTGTTTCTACGTTGGCTGGTTGAAGGTGGCCGAAGTACTTATTAATCCCTTTGGCGAGGACGATGACGACATTGAATTGAACTGGCTCATCGACAGGCACATTAAGGTTCGTAAGTGTCACCTGTCCAAAATGGTTTCTTTGTGATGTAACTGGTCTTACTCAGGATTTCAAACAAATAATATATATTAAAGAAGTAAATCACATACTCTTAAAACTTAAATTGTGATGAAAGATAAATAGACTAGGAACCGCCGCATCGCTGTGCATGGCGGTTTGAGCTGAGCGAAATATAGATTTTAATGTGACAAACTATTTCAAATAAACTATCGTAAAAAAATGAACAACAAAAGTTTTCATGCAAATAATAATATCTTAGTAAAGTATGACAATGAAATGTCGTCAAACGGTCGGCGCGTGAAATAGAACATTATGAATTTTACCAAAATTTTATGGTAATAAACGGAAGGACCGACGGCCGGTAGGGTTGCAAGATGCTAGAGTGGCGGCCGCAGACGTCAGAGCTGGAGTCTTCCAGTCTTACAGCTCTACGTCTGCCATTCTATGCGTCTAGGCGTGGAGGGTCTCCTCCACGAGGTAGACCGACAATCTGGTGAAGGTCGCGGGAAGCGGCTGGATACGGGCGGCGCAGAAGCATTATGAGTGGAGAACGCTGGGGGAAGCCTTGGTCTAGCAGAGGGCATCTGCCAGCTGAAATGACTTAATTGCCTAATAAACCTAAATATTATACGTTAAAAATTCAAGATGTTCAGTAAATTGTTTATCGTTAAAAACCTAATAAATTTAGGTTACGTTTTATAAGGACTCGTGTTAATGTACAATAATTTAACAAAAAATACTTTATAAAAATTATGCTGGCGAAGTATGTGGTACATATTATTGCATCAAAATAAATAAATTCATAAGTTGACGTATGAGTTATACATTTTTTAAATTTATTATTTTTAGGCAGCCTATATGATTGTAGACGAAATGCACGAAGAACATCCAGAGCTTCTAAAAGATCAGTACTGGGAGGAGGTGGTACCAAAAGATTTACCGTACACTGTAGCCTCAGAGCACTATAGGCGTCATGAGCCTCCTTGTTCCGCTGACCATTACAAAGTCAAGGCCGAAGATGCAGTGTACGCAAACGTTCAAACAACAAGGAAGAGTCACGACGAAACTTACGCTGATTACGTAAGAATTATTAACACAAAGTTTGATTTACGGTTTTAGTTTTAATCAGCTGTTTTGCAATTAATAATTGCTTTACATTATTTTTATCTATCAAACGGTAATTTTCCAGCATTTATTATTCAACTAAAATAACAAAATTTCGTTAAATTCTTGCAGAAAAACCCGGTTCGAAATTTATGAGTACGTAAAGATTGGTTCCTTTCAGGAAAGCGTTGATACCCCATTGGTTGAACGAAGAAAAAACTGGTTCCAAAGACAAATTTCGAGAATGGGATCTGTCCGTTCGGCTTCTACTGCATATTCTTCAGGAGGCTTATTCGGCAGGAATCGCCACAATTCAGTTGTTTATTCAAGTCCGGAGGCTGGACAGCCTATACCACCACCGCCACCTCATCACAAAATGTCTTTGTATGAAAGATTAGTCGGACGTAAATCTGGTCGTGGTCAACACAGACAAAACTCAAGACACGGTAATTTTATAGCAGATGCTATTTTAGGCATTACATTTTGCAAAAATTTAGTTTACTGGAATTTTGAAACCTGCAAAGTAAATAAAGATGTTAATAAATATGTGCTAGCTAGCTAGTGATCAAGAATACACATTCGTTATTGACTCAGTGCACTAGATTACATAATTTATTTATTTAGAACTTGATTATTTATGAACATATTTTCAGTTTTCAATATCTTGCACAGTAATTACAACATTATATTATTTATTTTCAGGAGGCCAAAAAAGTAATGGATCTGCGATTCCTATAACCCTTCGCAACAGACCTCGAATGCCGACCCCCGATGTGACTAAAGAGGTGATGGATCGTGAAAATCGGCTAGCAATGGGAATGCAGAATATGGGTGTGATAATGGCTCATCAAGGCTATCAAAACGAAGTGCCGGTACTGGGTGCTTTGGTTCTATCCCCTATACAAGAGTTAGATAGTGGATCGGTTAATAATACACTACATGCTGGTCAACCAGGCACCACTGCTCTGGCCCAAGCTGTTCTGTCACCCGCGCTTACTTCGCCAGGGTTAGCACCAATGTTAACAGCAGCACCTGTTGTGTCTTCCGTAACGCTATCACCAATGGGTGTATCTCAATTAGCTTTAGTAAGCCAGTCAGCTCCTTCGACACCTCGCACAGAAAGAGGTACAGGAACAACATCGACGCCTCTGCCTCTACGGGCCGTTGTCACAGAAGTTACGCTATCAGATCGTGATAGTGAGCATAGTAATAGTAGTACAGGAACTCCGTTAGAATTTAGTCGAAAACCTAATGGCTCTAAGAGAGGAGAAGTTTACGTATAGTGCGTAATATTGACAAAATCTGTTCATATTATGTTGGTGCTTGACATATTGTGATTAATGTTAATATGGAACAGAAATGTACTTTGTCATTTTGAATAACGAAAACTGTTATAAAATTTGAATTTAAATTGAAACAGACCCTTCAGATTTAAATGTTTATTTATACGCAAAGTGACAATACAAAGAGGGATTGAATTTTGTAGCTAATATTAAAAGGATTTTCGAAAAGTTTCTGGTTTCATTTTTATTATTGTATCTTCTCAATATTGCTTTTACTTAAAATTTAAGAAGTATTATTCATCACAATTTAAGAAACATCTAGTAATATTGTAAAATAACTAGTTCATATAAAACTTCATTTATTACTAGCGGACCCAGCGAACTTCGTACCGCCTAATAGTAGATTAGATTAGGATAACTATTACTTATTCTGCTATTTGGGACACTGAGTATGCTTGTAAGATAGAAACACAAAAATTACATTAATATTTATATGATACTAATGTCTCCCAATTGTTTTGCCTTACTGGAATCCCTCCACTGACTCTTACACTTTATACTATGGTATTACATACATACAGTCACGCCTCTTAATATGTTATTAAAGTTCAAATTGGCTTCTAAGTATTATTACGAATCTTTAGTAAGGGAATGTAGAAAAGTGTTGTTTTTAGACATTTTAAGGCGTTCATTTAAAATTTTTCTCTCTCTGAGAACCAGTTCCTTACTTCAAGGAACATTATAAACAAGAATTAGCAAAATCAGTTCAGCTGCTCTCAAGGTTTAGCAATACATTCGGCAATGAATTTTTATGTTATAGATGATGCATTAGTTTAGTAAATTCAGAAGACATCCTGTGGATTCTTATAAATTTAATATGTATATAATAAAACCATTACCAGCAGCTAATAAGTCTGTTGGTTTTAATTCGGAATCTTTGAAAACATTTATAATTTTGTTATTCAAATATCCAGTAACAAAATAGTTTCTTTGAAATTTAAATATATTAAATGACCAACAAATCTTTACTAATTTGGCATAGCTTATGTTGAAATCATACAATTCGTGTGTAAGACTTTTGTTATATTCTATTACCCCAAATGCATCCAAAATAGTTTTTTTTTTGTAATCCGTTTCCTAAATAAATTGTTGCAAGCAACCATGTAAATTGTTAAGGCAATAAGTAATATAAGTTAAAAAAGACATAACAATGATGGAAAAATAAGAATTTTCTTGGTAAAATACAAGGTAGTAATTTTTTATACAAAATACGGCAGACGTATTTTTTGTACATTTATCAATTTGTATTGTCAAAGTCAACTAAAACGTTTGACATTTAGACTTCCACAGTTTAAATGGTATGTTGGAATCTAACAAACGGAATTTCCTCTGCAAGTCGTAAAATTATCTATGTAGGATTCCCACAAACATATTAAGACATCAGAATCCTTTATTTTTTTATATTACTATGTTCCCACTGCAAGGATGCGGGTCCTCCTTTCATAATGAGAGAGCATTTGGCCTTAACCCACCACGCTGGCCAAAGGCGGCTTGGCGGATAAAGCTAATAATATTTAATTTCATAAAGCGCACATAACTCAGAATAGCCAGAATACCAATGACAAAGCAAATATAAAAAATATTAATGTGAATGGAACTTAGTGACGCGCGTTTTCATTTTGTTGAAAGGTGGCTTTTGCAATAGTATAAATGTATTAAAAATTATACACTCTTCAATTTTTGATTTTGCCTATAGTTGTAAAGTTCAATTTCTCTCAATGGATAGAAATTTTTATAGTAATAAAATTTATAATTATGTTAAGAAAATTGAAAACCATTTATAAAATAATAAAAACGAATATTCGGTTTAAAAAACAAACTTAGTGCTAAAATAATAGTCCAGTCTTCATTAGCGCTTTTTCGATCAAAAAAGTTATAGTATCTGTGGTTTACGTATAACGGCATCAGCTGTTTTAATGACATCGTGGTAGAATTTCTGTGTGTAAGGAGGCTATGTTGATTTCGGCCATTTTGTTGAAGTTGCAGGATGTCATTTTAGTACCTGTGTTTCAAAGCAGTTTAAATTAAATTTAAACCGTGATAGTATCAAACATTGTTTTATATTGAAAATTACTGCCAATTAATGATAATTTTAATCAACAAGTGTCAACGGTATATGCTTAACTCAACTGAATGAAGAATACGCATGCAGGTTAGTCTTAGTATTTGTTATTGTTTTCTGTTTTTAAAAGTTAATGTTACCGAGGTGTACCGATACATTTTTTAAAAATATCTTGGCTAGCACTATCTAGCTTAACACATATTACATAATTTCTGAACATTCGTTTACATATGAAAATCTTTAAAGCTTAGCTTTCTTTAACTTCAAACTTTCAAACAAAAGCTAATTATAAATAACATATTACATTGGGTTATAAATTTTCAAATGGCTGGTCGCTTGGAAGTAAAAGATTGACAGCCTCATTGATTATTCCTAAATTGGGATGATGACACTTGAGACAAGTTACTTTTGTGTGATGAGTCCAGATTTTGTCTTATGTATATAAGACAAAAACAGAGACAAAATGGTGTAAAAAGTGACTCTTGTTGAGAGTAGTGGGAGAGAGAAGGCAATGGAAAGAACTAGAGGACACTTTTGCTATAAGGCACACGAAATTGTGTGATATTCTGTAATAATTTTAATCTGTACTTAAATCAACTGAAGTTACAATTTTATGCTGTCTCTCGGAATATAGGCTGTTATTAATAATCTCATAAGTTAATTTTTATAATTTCATTGTATACACTGGTATTCATTTCTTACTTTACTTATAAACATTACTAAATAATATAAGATCATGTTTGAATATACATAAAAGCATGAAATTTTTTTTTTCAGGATCAGAGACCTGTGAAGAACATCACCCTATCATTATAATAAAATGAAAAAAATTATTAGGTCTAAACACGATGAGAATACAAATCGTGCTACACCGTCTACTTCATCCGAGTCTGTTTGTCAAATCAGTAAATTAGAAAAAGGTACACCAGACGTTCAGCCACCTTTACCTCTGGATCCACCTCCTCCAGACAATCTACTCAATATGAATTTAGTGTTAAAGAAAGAAATAGAAGACACAGAATATCAAAGCTCTAGTGAAGAAACATCAGAGGTGTTAAATCAAGAAGGTTTGGAGGATTATAAAACCAATGATATTGATGATGCAGAGAAGTCAAGACCTATGTGCCGTGATTTTATAAGAGGAAATTGCATACGCGCAGGGACATGCAAGTTTAGCCATAAGTGTGATATATCACAACTAGTTGGTGTTTATACATTCTGTAAGAACTTTCAAAATTCTGTTTGTACACTTTCTAACTGTAAATATGTTCATGCTACAGTGTTTGAAGAACAGCACTTTTATAGAACTGCTGAATTACCTCCCCATGCGTTAGCTCATCATAAAAAAATAAATATGTTGCCTCCACCACCACCACCTCCTCTGCCACCACCGGAAGGTAAGATTATTGTTGCTCAATTTTATTTTAATGTATAATGTCAGCACTAACCTGTGTAAATTTTTAACTGTTTTTTTTTTCAGGTTCACCAACCACAATGCAATCAATTTTTAACACTCCACCGCCTCCAATTCGTTTCCGGTTAGTATTTCATATTAGTTGGTCGATTTTCGATTATATAATTTTACTTATTTCCTGTTCTGTTTTACTTTACAGTCCTGAACGACCACCACCAGTCACTAGTTGTGTACCACCTGCTAGCAAAATAGAACCTAGGACCTTTGCACAGTCATTAAAGAGGGAATGGGAAGGTATTGAAAACTGTATGTATTGATTATGTTTCTTTATTTTACTTATTTTTTATATAATTCTTATATTTCACTTTATTGTGTTTTTTAACTATTATATCTTCAATTCTATGCAACTCACAATATTTTAAGTACTTTGTCTGTTATGTTATTCTAGCATCAGTAATCATTTTATAATCACAATTCCGCAAAATATCCCTGGATGACATAAAAGTCATATTATATTATTAAATTTCATCCATTGTATAGTTTGTTTCATAATAATATTCACTGGTGATATAACTTCCATTCCATTTCATTCCAGGCCATTGAGCTTTTAATTTACGTTTTTTTCGGAGATATATCGTAGGATCGCTTGACACCGCTCTGCATGTGAATGGGTCTTTTGAGATGGTCCTGAGAGGGACTGACATGGCAGCACTTTCATACAACGCCTGCTACACTTGGATATATCGATAGTCTATTTGGCATCTCTGGAGAGACTGCAGCGCTACACATGTCTCAACTGAGTCAAAGTCTAAGTCTAAGTCAAATAGTCCATAAACGTAAAAGCAAAAACGGCAAGTTGTACTCTACAGTCTCCTCTATAACTTGTTGCATTGTATGTATGTGGTTAAAGCTTTCGGGATCCGGCTTCTTCGGGAGGGACAGCCGTGCTGCCTGTGAGGCGATTCGTTATGACTCTCGAAAAAACTTTGTATACTTGGCTCGGGAGCGTGATGGGGCCATAGTTTTTGCTTTTTTTGCCTCGCGTTAGTCTCCCACTATAACGGTGTGATAAGTACTGGGGCATGGAGGATGCACCATATATACCTGCATTACGTTTAGCGATACCGTTTGTTGGTTCTTTGTATAAGGTACGCTACTCTATTTGACACACTCCCGATCTCCACAATATTGTTCACGAGTGACCTGTTGACAATGAACTCGACATCACCCTGGGACAGTTGTTCGCTCTCCCAAACTAAACAGATTGTCAGATCTCTAAGTCAGAGTTCTAACACTCTTTTCGGATCTCAGACAATTCCATTACGCTCCAGTTTATCCTGTTCAATTCTTCTTCTAGTAGCTTTTCCTCGGTCAGCAGTGTAAGTGCGTTATGGGTTGCCAAGGCTAAGGCAGTTTGACGTGAAACCTTCACCACCTGGAGAATGTTTGCACCCCTGGAATCGGCGACTTGCCGACCTCGTTGTTGTTTGTCTAGTTAAAACTTAATTTAACAGAAAGTTGTTATGTCATTTTTCAGATCCCAGCACATCACAAGATCCGGTGCCCGAAAGTATTCCAAAAAGATGTAGAAATTGTGGATATTTGGAATTAAGGTTTGACTATATATGTTATTTTGATTAAAATTATTACTTTACTAAATATTATTTCATATGCTGGGAATTTTAATTAAGTGCAACTGTAATTAGAAGAATACTACTTCAGTATTACCATTTCAATATTACCTAACTGCAAAAAAAAATCATTTGAGTTAAAAAGATTTGAAAAATTGAAATTTTACTGAAAAAAAATTGTTAAAAATAGATATTGTTTTTATAAAAGTTTATTCAGTTTTTAAAGTTGTTTATTAAAAGGGAAAAACGCAATTATTAAGTAAATAAGTTTTAGAAAAAAATTGTAAAATGCATAAGAGCATTTTACTTTGTTCCGCTGAGCGTATGTGCATATTAAATATATTGTTAAGGATCGAATGTCTCGGTACAGTCAAGTGATAAAATAATATACACATTATTTTAAATACCGTCTAGTCATCATACTTAGAAATATTTCAAAAATTATAATTTCACATAAGCACGGCGAACAATAATTATTACATTACTGTGAAACATGCTACGTAGTATAATATATTTTAATTTTTTTAAGTTTTTATGTATAAAGAGATAGAGATATTAAGTAAGAACAAAATTTAAACCATGGTCTCATATTTACGTGAATTTCGTACATTTCATTAAATAAAATTCTGCGGATGTTATCGTATTTATTTAATTATTTTATTATCTGTTAATAATTAATTAAACAAAGCCGATAAAATCTGCAAAATTTTCTTTAATTAAAATTTTTTAGTTAATAATTTAATAAAGAAAAAATAATGTTAAGTTCTTTTGAACAACGTTCCGAACGAACTGTATATTTCCAGTTTCTTTTTTTGAAATATAAGAGGTTTGGTAAAAAGAGAGTTAATATTAAATGTTAAGAAATAAAGGTATAAAATTAACATAAATGTTTGTCAACTAATGACTTACGTACTTTTTACGTAAATTTTTCAATAAACTTACCATCATTTTGCTTGTACAACAATCCACTACAACAAATTATTTTTTTTGTTAAAAAATAATATATCTTCAGAAACTAACATTGTTTTAATAAATTTTATCCGTTTCGGATTTCTACGACATTTAATACCTTTTTATCATTTTTATTTTATTGTTAACGTGTTCTTGATCAGCTACTTTAAATGAGGAAAACCTTATAATACGTTTTACTTTAATTGGTTTGTAGCTTTTTAAATAACTAAAATTACAAAATAACCTCGTCAATCGAATTTTAAATAGATTTACATTATCGTAATATAAAGTTTTTAATTGATATCGGTTAATAATATGTTAAGATGATGCAATTTAAGGTTTATAATTTCTTCGTGTCTTTTGGAGCGTGTAATTTTAAATATAATGAAACGCAATTGTATATTCAAGTGCCCTCTAGATCTTTTACAAACGTAAATATTTTAGTAAGCATATATTTAATAAGACTTCCTGGCGCGTTAAGTTTAAGATATATGACCTTAGAAATAAAATAAAAGGCATAGAATAACTGTATACATATGTAACATAATAACATAATAGCGATGTTATTATGTTTTTGCTATGCGATTGTTGTATTCATTTGATGATATAACTCCAGCTGTCCACAGTTCACCTCCAGGCCTAACTCCTGAAGAGAAAAGGTTGACAACATTCATCAGAGATTTTTAATTGTTGAAGGTTCCTTTTTATATCTTTTAATATTTATGTTTATGTAACGAATTGGCCATTGAATATTAATCTATAGTGCTTCTCGTATGCTATGCAATCAAATTCTTTCCTTCTGCAATCGTTTTACGATAGAGATTTTAAACTATTAGGTATTAACGTAGTTGTAAGTAGTTCATATAAAATTAAGGTACTTTTACGTGGACAGATGATCCTCTAAATTTTGTTGACATTTGTTTTCTTTTATCTGTCTGTCTGTTGTATTGAAGTATCTAATATGTAGACGAGAACATACAAATATCTTCCGTAGTGTGTCCGCGTTTCCCAGGAGGCTAGTACACGCGATAATGGTATCGCATGTAGTCTTATGTAGTGTCGTATTGATTTAATATATTAATTGCTAGTTGAATCTGCTGCTCTACCTGTCGCTTTATGGTATAACATTAACATTAAATATATATAATTTTGCGCTATTAATATAGGTCTTGGTTAAATTCTCTTCGCAGCTCAGTGGCTCTTCGCTTATAACACGGTCGATTTGGTTTGAATGGTTGGTTTAAAACAGCTGGGTTATTTACTGTTACAATAGCATTATTGTGTTTTTGCAGTCAACATATAAAGTCAGAAAATTCTCGGCAGGCACGCTTTACCGTGGCACGGCTACTATAGACAAACCTGAAGCGTAAAATCGAAATGCAATTATCTTACTAATTTGCTGCGCGTTATGGATAATGGGGAATATGCACGTACCGTTTATTTGAATGTATATACATTAAAAAACAGCTTTACATTACATTAAAATACAGCATTAAAAAACACAAATCTTTAAATTGGTTACAGATTTGCATGGTCTGATGGCATTATTGCTGTGCTTATGAACTAATAAACAAACTAGACTATTGCCTTCATTTACATTGACTTGAATCTACTCTTTTACTTGCTAATAAAAAATAACGAAAAACTGTAGTAGTAACAGTATTGTCGGCTTTTTATTATATAAAAATGCTCTGTTTTTAATTACATACACGTTCCCCATTGTGCATAAATAAATATTGTCATAGAATACGGAGGTGGGTGTGTCATGTCGTCTTGATTTATATCAAAAGTGAGTGATGGTTTATTTCCGATTTCAGTTTTCTCTCTTATTCTTTGACTAAGGTGCGACGTATAACTCGTTGGATATCATAAAAGGTTAGTTTTTATACAGTGCCTAAAATAGTTTATCTTACTTTCTATATTATTATCAACTACCGTACAAACAATAATAAAAAGTTCATTGTTAAAAATCGTTCAAATAGCCGTAAGTTTGCTTAAATGTACATTGTGAACTGTATAATAGCCATTTTTATTTATATACGTAATAAACTCCACTTTACAAAAGAACTTTAATTTGTTTTATTAAATGTTCACCAAAACAGTTTAGAGTAAAAGTGTATTTAATTTTTTTTTACATACTTCGGCTAATTTAATATTTATTTAAAATTTTTTAGGGTTTTATAGTAACATCGAAATTAAAACTATACTAAATTCCTGCATTCAAAAATATATTCTGGATCAGAAAAATAACGTTTACTAAATTGCACGTATTTAATAACGCGGCATTGACATACTTTTTCACTGATAGATACAAAGAGACTTAACTAATTAATCATAACGTCATTTCGATTATTTTTTATGATCTAAATTTCACCAGCAGGTTACAAACAAAAATATATTAAGGCATTTTGTTTACCTAACATCAATAAATTGAATATTTGATACCCACCGTAACATTTCAAATAATGATTGAACAAAGTAATATTAATAGCAATATTAGCGGAAATAAAAGGAGATAAAATAAATTTAAATTTTAAAAATAATTACACGATAAAGATTCAAAAGATTTATCAGATAAAATAAATGTTTCTGATCCAGATACTTGTAACAAGATACGTTTTTATCCGTAAAAAAAGATAGGTTCAGCATGTACGGCAGCTGTATTATAATTATTGTAGATTAAAGTATTCTATCACTTCTAAAAACGCGTTGTTATTAGATTCGCTTACAATATTTTAATTCTATGCATTTTTTAATGTAACTGTTAAATTGTAATACTTTGCGTAGTTTAATGACGTTGCGTTTGCAATACATGCTCAAGCCACAGTTTTTAAATGACTTGTTTCATTGGACGCGGCGAATAAACGCTGTGTGTAAAATAACAATTAAATATGATTTTTTCTCTTTGAGTAGCTTTGTCAATAATTATAACATTAGTTATGATGTTTTAAAAACTATGCGCAATAATACAATTATGAGCGAAAGTTAATTTGAATATTGAATGAACGGCATTTCTAAAAGGCAATTTTTATATTTTTTTAGAAAAGAGTTTATGAAAGAGAAATGTGAAAAGTTGAAGAAAGCTAAATTAGAGGCAGATAAAAATTTAGAGGCTTTGAATAAGAAACGAGAGAGACTGTATGCAACTTTAATGACATTATTCAAACCAATGGTAAGGAATCTTGTGTAATTATAACTCACACTTCGTAGGCCGTATCAGCATTCGCATTCAAAAAAGGAATGAAATGTTGACGCCACATCTAACATAGCACTAACCCTTGGAGGCTGGTATTCATAACACAGAGGTATTTATTTTCGGTTTCGGTATAATAGTTTATTATATAGTAATTTATTCTAGACATAATTTTTAGGATTTAAAATAGTCTTATTAAAGCAGACATGTATAATTATCTTGCTGATATTGTAGTGCGTCCAATTGATGGATGATAAGAGCTATAATACAATAAGCTATAGCAATGAAACGTAAGATTATATGTGTAGTTACTGCAGCAGTTGACGTAATTACTGTAGTTACAGTAATTACGTCATTCTTCAATTTAAAAGACTATGTTACCATAATATTCTTTAGTAGATAAAATAGAAATCTACGTAGGCGGCTAAATAATCCATCGCCATATATGTCCCAAAATAACCCTATAACAAATATTGTGATGGTTGGAGATGCATTGATCAAATATCTATATCTAGATAAAAAATTACTCCGCCAGGGATACGTCTTTTCACCAATATTAATAAATCAAAAAAGTGTGCTTATAAAATAAAGAGTTATAGATATTTGTGACAATACATTTCATAATATAAGGATATATTGGATTTTGTTAATTAAAGAATTGTAAGCGTCGAAAAAAAAAATCAAATGACCAGAGCAGTGAACTTTTTGTAGTCAGTATTCTGATTGAATGTTGTTAATAACTAGCCGTATTAGTCAGTAGTTTGGGACCTCGGCCTCCATTCGGAGGTTGCGGAATCAAATCCGGGCGCACCATTGACTTTTCTTGAGTTATGTGCGTTTTAAGAACCACCAATCCGCACTTGGCCAGCGTAGTGCTTTATGGCTAAAAACTCTCCATTACGAGAGAAGGCTCCGAGTCCCTGCAGTGGGATAATTTAGAGGGCTGTTAAGAAAAAACTATCTCTGTGCCTTGGAGGTCAGAATTTTTTCCCTTACATCAATATACAGGGACTTTTCCAATGAGGTTTTATTTAGTGCAACATCCACACTTTAAAATTCTAAAGTTTCGTTTGAACCAAAATCTATGTTAATCTGTAAATATAACTTATTGTTAGTCATAACATCTAATCGTGGAATTTTTTATAAGAAACGCTTTCCTTGTTTTTATAATTGATATTACAGAACATCAATGTCTGTTTAATATTCTGACATTTGCTTCTTATTTCGGCGTTTTTAAATATGTTTATGTTTGTGTTTAGTCTACAATAATACACAATTACATGCTCCTTAACATGCGATACAGTGTAAGATTGTTCAACTTTATAATCTCGGGGAGGATATTTTTGTAAAACATATAGTATAATCAATAAATTTTTGTGTGAAATAGAAATAAATTACTTGATTGTAATATAAATTTTAACTGTAATGTAAAATCAAATTCTAAGGTGTTACATAATATTTGTAAATTTATACGATATTTCAAAAACCTGTATAATTATTTTATACGCCTGTCTCTTCGTACGGTAATATCTGGCTGTAAAGATTATTAACCGAATTCCAGAGGCTCCTGGGTATATCGAAGAATTTACATTTATTTTATACTCAATAAAGGCAAAGTTTTCTGATAAAAAAAAAAATATATTGTTAAAAATAAAAAGTTTGGTGGCGTCAGTTATAAAACGCTACGGTTTCTTCAGAGTTCAACCAATGTTTAATATGAATGTAGTTTACTGCATATAAATTTTGCTGTTGCTACTCCTTGTATTCATTTCAAAACATTAATGTGCATGTATAACTCATCTTTTATTTACTTTGTATACATCTAATCCACTGTGCATGCATTGATAACTTTCTTACATACTTATTATTTTAGTACCAATCTAAAGTCGCCGCCAGTGGATTACTACCGTCCACAAGTACTGGAGATAGAAACAAGGTAACATAAAAAATAAAAATGATAAAAATGTTAATAGTGTAGTAGTAAAGTAGTAATATAAAAATTAACAATTGAAATTGTTTTGCAGTGGCTGATGGATCAAATAAGCGGTGTCGTCAATTCCAACACGGTTACGGGTTTACAAGAAGACACAAGCAGAGTAAGTTGTTCTTAGTAATTCATTGTACAGGTGATAGGTCTCTGTTAGTTGATCGCGAAACGGTAATGTGTAAATGGCTAACTGTGCTGAAATTTGAAGAGCGATGTCGTTAAAGAAATTACTGAAGTAATGAACGTTTCACATACTGACGCGATATTGGTATGCGAAAGCTTAACAATTACAATCTGATGGCCGTTCTGTTCATTTCGTAGGATCAGCGTATAAAAATAAAATATTTATACTTACAATACAATATTTCTTTTCTATAGTACCTTGTATTACATTTATAATCCATTTTGACACGGTAATATAGTTTGAGGTTTTATACTTAATTTTATATTTTATTATTTCAGAACAACTTAAATACAAACCCGAACCTGTCCAGCTTACTCGCGAAGTTGCTTAATGTCTACAGGCAGCATGTACTATCAACAGACCCTTCACGGAAGACCTAATAATAGCATAAGATCGTAGTCATTAAGCCCAAAGATTTTGATATGTGTTGACACTGGGTTTTCGATGGTTATTTTTTAGATTATAAAATTGTTTCAAGTGTAAGAGCAATAATTTCTTATTTTATTATGACGCGATCTTTTCTTGTAAGAGGTCTAAAAAAATTTAGTTTAGTGTGACCTTAATTATCTTTGTGTACCACTTCATGCCCCCTAAATTGTCTTATCAAATAACTAAAGAACAAGTGAACTTCTAAGGTTAAAAAGTTAAGCTGTGTGTTCGTGTTAGTGTATAGTAGTATATTTTTTTTGGTAATAAGAATTAGTGAAAAGTTAACTGCTGTTACGTTAATTTTTCTTTAATTTTTTAAAAGCTAGCAATCTGATATCAATGAAGGTTATTCTGGCCACATTTGTTATGTCTGTTCAAATATATCATTATATGGTTAGTGCACTATTTTCTGTCCCGTAGAAATTAGGCCCTTGTATCAAACAGCGCCGGTATAGACGGATGGGAAGGTAACGATGCAGCATTCTAGTAACGCCTATTTACTCTTCCATTCCTTATTACCACCGTAAATAATCATCATCTAATATATATTATTAGAAAGTTCAATTTTGATTATGATAAGTTTTCATTTGGTTGTTTATATGATCTTTTTTCATGTACCACCATTTCCACTCAGCTAACACCGGCTGTTTGTGTACTTGGGCGTGTAGTTCCAATCTCAGAAACGTTGGTCTGTGTCGCTGACCAAAACAGCTAGTTCAATGGGGACTAAAAAAATTCCGTACTAACTATATTTACTCGCGTTTCTAGTCCGATATGTAATGGTGTGCACAATGTGCTTTGTTAATATTTTTTTATTTGAAATGATGTAAATGTTAAACTTCTTTGTTTACAGTTGTTAGTCCTTCCTGTACATCTGGTCTTATTAGTTAAAGAAAGTCTTGGTACTTACTGTAAGTTAATAGTAATTGTGGCACGTCCTAGAATTATGTATTATTAATACCTTACTTTTTCTAAGTAAAAGTAAAGATTAGTTGAAGTACTGTGCAATAATCTTATCCTGAACGGATTAGGTTTACTCTAACATAACAACATCATTACGTATGACCAATAGTTATATTAACTTTATGGTACCTGTGCATTTAATTCTAGGTTTTAGTGTTGGAAAAATTATTTCCTGGTACAATTCGTATACCTCTCCACTATGAACACTATCATTTACCGTATTGGCAAATATTTTACCTAGAATTTCATTTAAGTTTAAAACGGCTTTATCTGTACATTATACATACAATTGCGATTTTGCTTTCGGTTTTAACAATCCACACATAAAATTTTATTAAACAAATAGTTACAGTTATTATTACACTTTGCATTTATGGTGCCTTATTAGATTCGCTTTGACGAATTCACGATTAATGAATTAATACATGAAATATTATTAAATAACTAGGGAATATGTTTATGGTAAGGAAAATATTATAATGTAATAATTATATTCGTAAGTCTTAAATAAGTCATCATTGTTTTACTGTATTTTCTATTACATTTAAAATGGTTTGGATATTCAAATATTTGACAAGACACGCCTATTAGTCAGCGGCGATGCTATAATGTCATGAAGCGCGCCGAAATGGCGGCAGTGTAAATATCGGTAAGTGTACATAATAATGCTTTGCACAAAACTTAAACTATATTTTATATAATAGAAACACATATTCCCCGCTGGACTATCTCTTATTTGATGCCTCATATGTTTGTCCTGTATTATTCTTTTAGTGTCGTTTTACTGTTCAATAATTAATTTAAAAAATTTATGAATGTATGTATTGATTTTTAATTTCAAAAGATCTCATAGTATTGTATTTGAAGTGTAATACAAATTTAATTCAGAATTTATCATTTGTATAAACCTACCCACATGTGTTTGCATATGGATAAGGTCGCAATCTATTGTTGTATGACGTGTTTAAACGCAACACCAAAATATATTTTATGACGTATAAAAATATTCTTTTTATTTTAAACACTTTTATTACTTCTGTCATTATCATATGTGATGTTTTGTACTCGATTTAGTTATTGCTAATATATGCTTTTCATCACATCCATATTAATATAAAAACGGGTTTGTAAAAGATTCGTTACCAGTTGCTATAATGATTATTGGCTACAATTCATTCAAAATCAGAGAACTGATTAGGCAAGAACTGAGTTTCTACCTCATGGAGATTATGATGCTGTCAGTCAGTTTAATAAAAAGTATAAAACAATGGATCATTTATTTATTATATAGTGTTCACAAAAATTTAATTCATTTATTACTTTAAAACTATCAGTTCTCTTGGTATGAAGAAGTTTTAGATTTTTTATCGGAATTTAAACCAATTTCATATCTACTTTATCTTCAGTGATTGTTTTCAGCTGTTGTTCATTAGATTATTTATTAATATTAGGCAACCTACGAAATCTGTAGAAATTAATATAGCATGAAAATGACGAAATACTTTTGTTATAGCAATGTTTTAGAGCTATTCCATTAAGTTAACATTTTGGTTTTATACCTAAATGGATTTCATGATGTTGGATTCATAGGGAATACAAGACATTAATTCATAAAAATATGAATCTCAAAACATGAAAAACAAAATCGTCTCGGTAAATAATTCTGAAAATCTTACAACCACGATTACAAAAGATGGACCTCAATTACATAAGAAAAATTACTGTAATATTTTTATGAAATAGACGGTTATGTGAGTGTTATTGAAAATGGAATAAACTTAATTTATTTCAGAATCATCTGAATTCAAACTGACCAGTTATAAATTATCTTCATCTCTTGCAGAAAATATGGGATAAAAGGGGACAAAAAGTTTATAAAAGTCATAAAAATATTTGTAATAATTATTGTATTATTGTTGTAATTCTTTATATTGCAATAATAAAACCGATGTTGACTTAATGGAGGATGTGTATGTCTGTGGAAGCATTGATATTAAGCATAGTTATGCCATAATTAAATAAATGTTTCGATATTATGTGCTTTAGTATAAATTATTACTTTAAAGCACATTGTTCACATATAAAAATATGCATGCATTAATTAGAATGCGATACAAGGACAGTTAAGATTGTAATTTGGATTTTAAAACGATCACAAAGATGTTAAGTAATAATGGATGTTAAGTAGTAATAACTGCATATAGTAAAATGTGCATGCTCCTTCTCTTTCGGAAGAAAGTATTGGTGTTAGCAAGGTGCTTTTAAGATAATTACAGCCATCGAAACCCCACGAAACGTTCCCTGGAATTGAATGAGGGATTACCATGTTAAAAAAATATAGAAGTAGATAAGACTTTCTATTTTTTATAAAATAGTCATACAAATTTTAATTGTATATGTGACTAGATTTAAAATAAGGAGTAAAAAAGCGATGACGTAATATAGAACGTAATATTCATAGATTTTTTGTAAATTAAAGACTTGTACTGTACACAATTATTTTAAAAATACGTCCATTTATGTTAGCAATAAAATAGAGATGTTTTCTTTAGACACATGGATGAGCAATATGAACTTTTCAGAGTCTATAATATCGAATATTGATGTCATTGAATCTAGTAAAAAAAATTATAATCCCTCCAGATTACAGTCGATGTGTTATAGTTTCTTAGATTACCATTACAAAGATTTTTACAAACTATACACAGATGGAGCTATTGATAATAATGGGGTAGGTGCAGCGGTCTATGACCCCCAAATTAATAAATCTATTAAGTTAAATATTAATACTAGAACTGCAATTATGT
>DWHU01000004.1:0-55900 GCA_018247975.1 Parides photinus
GTTAAATGATTATGTAAATGACCAATCAGTGTGCTTAACAGTTACAACTACACTAATGTAATTACAAAAATATTGTTAAAAAGATTGCTGCACAGTTTGTTCCGTCGCATTCTTCTCTGACAGTAAAATTTTTGGAAGCGGTGCTAGAATCAAATTTTCTATCCCATTTTCCCAATTCTTTTCATGGGGTTGGGGCAGTGTGTTAGTCTTCATCTGTACTAAACACACTGCTTGGGTTATTGGCAATGGTTTTTCCAGCCGGTCGCCTGCCTGACGCTAGCCCTCCTTGAGAATGCCAGTGATATTTAATTACCTGGATTCGAACTCACGACCCCCGATTCGGAGGCCGAGGTCCGTAACCACTAGGATATCACGGCTATCACGTTCAAAAAGTGTTTCCAGAAAATCTATTTTGAATAAATGCGCTTTTGATTGGTTGATTGTTTGAAAGGTAGAGGAGGATAATGAAGCTTCAGTAATGTTTCATCATCAGGTATTGTAACCTGGCTGCAGAGTACGTTCGGGTGCCGGCTGCCGATAGTGCAAGGCGGCACGATCTCGTTCCTGGTGCCGACGCTCGCGATCCTCGGGCTGCCGGCCTGGAGGTGCCCGGAGCTCGCGGCGCTGGTGGCCATGACGGAGGAGCAGCGCCGCCTCGTGTGGACCAGCAGGATGTGCGAGCTGTCCGGCGCCATCGCCGTGGCCGCCCTGTTCCAGCTGTTCTGCGGTCTGTACACACGGACCTTACTACAAATATTACATTTGAATATATGTTGAAGCCGTGATCACTCAGTGAAGCGCGGGTTCGATCCCAACTATACATGAGTATCCGTTGAAGGAAAACATCGTGAGGCAATGAATGTTCCATAAGACAGCTTTCGTGAATACGTGACATCAGCCAACCTGTATATACCAGAAACCAGAAACAGTCCGTTGCACAGGATATTTTATGGTGCGTAAGTGTTCGCGCATACACTGACGCACCCTCTCGTCCCCGCTCTTCTTTACCCAATGGAACGGATAGCCGCTACGACTGGAGAAGAGCAGAGATGCAGTGTTTGGGTCGCAATAACCGAGACTCCTATTGCAACCCTTCAGGCCATCCACAATTGCCTAGCTACCTTGCCACCAATGGTGGACTGCTGGAGCTGCTGCTAGCCAAGACAGACACTATGCACTTTGCGGGGAGCGACCGCAAGGTTTGGATGCATGCATCCAAACCCCCCTCTACCAGATTTAGCCCACGAGTCCACGTGGTTGCCCAGGGTGTGGCAGCTGCGTGCAAACAGCTACGTGGAGCCACTGGTGAGAGTTTATGGGCATCAGCGATTTTAGACAAGAATCCTTCGCTTACGAGTTTGTAAGCCAACTGAATGATCTCACACCGAAAGCCACTACTAATATAATTACGGAAAATGTAATTATATTATCCATAACATTGTAAATATTTTTAGCATTTTAGTAACTTTTCTAAATATATTTATAAGTATAATCTGAGTGATAGCAACAAAAGCAATTAACCGCACGGACGCCGATTTTTTCGCATATTATATCAAATCATTTACATTATACTAAATTATTAACATTAATAAGAATACCAATTAGATTTAATAATAAATGGTAACATAAAAAAACTATGAATTGTTATTCTTATAAGAAACAATACGTTGATTTGGGATTTTTGGATTTAAGCAAATCTTTTGTTGTTATTTAACGTTAGGTTCATGACAATTTTTTTGGAGTTATTTGTTTGGACGTTATATAATAAATTTTTCATACCCATTTTTTAAATTAAGGTTTTATATTTAATATAACAAGTGTTGTAATAAATAAAAAAAAATGTAATGCGTCTTAAGAGCATTTTTAATTATGCCGTATTATTTTCATACATTGTCTTTTCTGATAAGAAACAAGTAATTTTTTTTAACTCTAATTAGTATTCGATTATACACGGTATAAGTAGAGTGAATAAATACATTTTAAAACTGTTATAGCTAATTTTAACTATACTTTGAAATACTTCACAAAAATTATTTATTTGATTGAAATAACAGTAAGATTCGATTATTGACACGTCGCAAGTCAATTTCACTGTAAGTAAAGAAAAAGAATACAGTTATAACAAATTTATGGGTCGAAATACTCTAAAATTTCATTCATAATTTACAAAAATCTCTTTGTCTGTTATGTAATGTACGCGTATAAGCAGATACATAATATGCTCACCCTTCATGTATCTGATCGGAACCCACCCTCCGCGTTCGTCAGGCGTGTCACCACATAATAAAGCAACACTCAAAATAGTCATACATCTTTTTATACACTTAAAAAAAAACAATCCTACCACAATGAACAGCTAAACGATATATTTTTTATGCTATTACAAATGTTTATTAGGTTTCTATTAATAGTTTATTTATAATAACAATATAAAATACTAATTTGCCATTTCTGACAGACATTCTAGAGAAGTATCGCGGGAGGCGATTTGCGAAGGACTGCGTGGTACGTTTTGCGTGCTCCGGGGTGACGCGCAGGGACGTCCGGGGATGTAGGATACTGCCCACTTGGTCAACGTAAATAAAATGGACCCGATGAAAATGTACATCAAATTCGTTTAATAAAACTTTCATAACCGCCCCTGAACATTAATAAAGAAAAAAAGAAATCATAGATGAAACATTCAAACGAAACTAACTTGAAGGTTATTGCGTATTTTATATAAGAATGTATAGCAAAATAGCATATTGGTAATATTACTGAGCTAAAAAGAAAAGGAATAATTATTAAAACTAAATTTGAATGATTTTATCGCGTTTGTATAACTATTCCGTATGTTTTATTATTCCGATATTTCTACGTTGATTCGATAGTAGAATAAACAAAATTATAAAATAAACGCGATGTCTTCTGTAAAATTAAGTCTTACATATGTAGTAATCAACTAAATAGAAAATAATAATAAAAATAACTTTAATATTATACTTAACAGTGACAATAAAAGTTTAATTACATTATTTTAGGAACTCTTGTTTTATTTTATATTACAAAAATTAGAAGCAAAATAAGCTTGAAACCAGGTAACACTGTGTACTTCTCAATAATATTTTAATACGACAGAACTATTTTAATATACATCCTTATACTTTTACAAAAAATGTAAAGAAGTGTATTATTTTATTTGAATTTAATCTTTAATATGAGGATTAATTTAACAAAATTAACATTTCTGTCAATATAGGTAGGTACCATATTTGTTTCATTAGTGTACCTTATACAAAATGAGAATTTACTGTCATGGATTATTGTCGTTAAAACAATTTTAGTCAAATATTATTTATAGGTATGAGAGATATTTTTAAAAAGATTATTATAATTTATAATGTTTACAATTATACCTACAAAATCGGCCATTTTTGTGTGCCGGCCGGGCGACGCATGCGCAGTGCCCGATTGAATACAAACAGCCGGCCGCTCGCACATCTGCTGGTCAGCTCGTGGACATAATACAAAGTTAGTGACACCATTACTATTGCACACGTGTAGACAATATTCATTTCAATATTATTCGCGCCTTACAAACCGAATCACTCATTCACGTGAAATGTATGTTGATTACAACATCATTATTACCTCTATGTCACGCTAATATAAAATACTTGGCTATTATCATCACATTACATTTGAAACATTCACGTTTGAATTTAATATAAATTATCTAGTACTAGCTGTACCCGGCACGCGTTCCTAGTGGCGAGTTACATCTATGAACTGGTCATATTCTTTTTCTTTGTGTAAAAATACATGGTCATACTGATTTTCATGACAATCGGTTGAACGGGGCAGAAGTTGCTACGCTGCAGCGCCACCTGGTGGCGAGTGGTAATAATGAGCTTACTATACAAACTTTCTCCGTAGAAAAATACATATATTTACCAATTTTCATAATAATCGGTCCACTAGTTTTTGAGTTCATCGATGACATACAGACAAACATTCATCTTTTTATTTATATATAGCTATAGTTGTTAATCAGTCCGTTAATTTCAAAGTATAAAATTATGGTACCGCAATTATACCAATCGATTTTCAAAAGCATAAAAATATGTCGTAATTGTATTTTACGTTTTCGCGAATTCATTAAATTTTGTTATACAATATTACAAAAAGCAATTAATTAATAAAAATTATTGCTTGAAATTCAAAAAACAGAATCTTTCAAATTCTTACAGTGAAATAGAAGCACTAAAGACAATTTTTTTACCATTTACACACTGTTTTCTTTTTGTAAATTGTCTGGTAAAAATAAATGCATTAATTACACTTTTTAAGGGCAATTACAATAATAATTTATTATATTCGTTAATATAAGTTATAATTCATAATGTTAACACTATTAGTTACGCCGTTAAAAAATTAAGGGCCTATTATAACAAATAAATGTTAACATTATGAGTAAATTTCCTATTTCGTGTAGGATATCGTAGTCATAGTAACTTTACCTGACTCTCCCCTTAGAGCCAAAATGTGCCGCATAATAACTGATGCACTATTTCTTTTTAGATTTTACCACTTTCATTATATAAACGTGATAAAACTATCCTAAACTATTTGAATATAATATGTACATTCAACTTTTCAAACAAATCGTCAATCTATATTCATAAAAAAAAACAGGACATACATTATCATTTTAATATAAAAAAGTTGTAAGAAATATGAAATTTGTTTTATGGTTTTATACATTCATTATGTTTAACCCTAAAAAGTCTTCATTATATTATATGTTATAGTAGTTTATAACGAATCACTAACGCATCGAAATTTAATTACCCTAGAAAACCGTCGCAAGTTATTGGATCTGGTCACTCTTTACAGAATCTTAAACAACTATATTGATTATCCCTTATTACTTTCAAAATTTAAATTCATAATAAGACTGCGACTACCTGTGCGCTCCTCACGTTTACCTCACATTCTAGTACCTCCACGATATACAAAGAATTATACAAGACACGGTTTCCTTTCGCGCACCATCAATACGTACAACACATCCTTCCGTGATGTAGATTTATTCTTTGGCTCATTAGACACTTTTAAGGATAGTATTATAAAAAACATGCCTTCGAGTTAAAGTTCCAAGGCTCTAAATTATCACTAACTCATCGAATATGTCATTGTAACTATGCATATTAATAACTATGTAATTACTCTTGCCAACTCAAAATTTTTATTGTATATTCTGTATAATATATTTAGTACTCCTTGTCTGTTAATGTAGCTAAGATCACTGATATAATAACTTTATGTACATGACTGTTTTGTGCCCAAATAAAGAGAGGAAAAAATTCAATATTCACATTTAATGAGACCGAAGATCAAAGGTCCCCGCCAGTTTGCAAATAGGGGAGTTTTTTGAGATAAATAAAAAAATGCTATAACAAAAAATACAATCGGGCGTGTGTCAGGCTAAGTCCGTGATGAACGGAGGTAGCTGGCGATATTAAGCTTAAATCTAGTCATACGATATCTGCAAATTTTAAGCAAGAAATATTACGTTTACCTTTTACTTCTTCTACGTCTCTTGTGTTAACTTTTTATAATTCTTTGTAATTTAATTTATTGCATGCTGTATTTACCTATAATAGTCTTGTTATGTTATAATTTTATATTATGTATGTATTTTGGAAAACTTTTAGTACTACAAGCATTGGTAAATTAATAAATAAATACTGCCCAACATATTCACATTATATTATAAAACAATGATTGAGAAGATAAATTACTTGCCTAACTCTTATGTAACTACCAGAATAAATTAACGGTAATATATTATACAGGAAGTGATTGTCTACCTGAATTCGGATACTCCGTATCACTATCCTAATTCTTTCTATGTAGAGTTGAAATCCAAAAAGAACTTTAAAGTTACCAAATCATTAGGATAGTAATTTTCTAATCTTCCACATGTTATTTTTTATTAAGTACATATAATGTATATTCCTACGTTTGTAAATCATTAATTTAGTACATCCATTATTATTGGGACATTTTTATTAAGATTATACTTTTGCATTATATTCCTTTTTAAAGGTTTTGTAAATCTCTTATACAGATAGTTTTTAATAATGTATGATTTATGTACCTAGTGTGTACATTATACATAAACATTGTAATAAATTTATCTAATATGTTATACAGTTGATAGAAATACTGTAAAGTTATTAATTACTGAAACTTTTTTTATCTGGAAACATACCAGTAACTTTTTTCAAAATAATTAGACCCTACTAACGGCAGATGTCAATATTCGAATGACCGTTGCTTGTCACTCAATCACGGTCCCTTATTGATCTAAAAAAAAAACTGACCCCCGTTGACCAAACATTAAAAAAAGTTTTACAAAAGAGAAAAAACTTACCCGAGGATTGGGTATAAAAGCCATATTAATGGGAACGCCATTCACGAAGATTGCATTCGCGTGCCACCCCTGTAGGTTGCCTAAAAAATTGGCAAATTATGGGTAATACTTGCTGATTTATAACCTTAGTATAATGATAAATTAAAGCAATAAAAAAATGTGATAATTATTTCATATATTACTAGGCAATATTCATTAAAGTAGCCTACTGGAAGCAAGCCTGCCACCATAAATTTATTTTATGTATTCTTTGATCTCATACTTAGAAGGACTATTTATGAATACACTACTTCATAATGAAGTAAAGCGTCGATTCATAGCTAACAATAAAGTGTAAAAACCACTAAAAAGATATTTTTACACAAATACCCCGAACAGTGTAAAATACTCGTATATACTAAAACAACACAAGGTATCATAATAAATTGTCAAGAGGTACAAATCCAGTCATCTTGTTATGATAGTATTTAATTCTTTTATAGTTCAGGGAATAAATTGATCGTTTCAAAAACTAATGTCCTAAATTCATTACTAAGACATTTCATTTAAAGTTTTTACCACAAGTTTTTATAGAACCTGGTTAGACCATTGACGGGCTTTGCACCAATACGAAAGTAATCAAAATAGTTTCATATAAAAATAAAAAATTGCGTCTCATGTATCGAAAACATAATTGTCAGTTAAAACTTAGTGTAAATATCATGAACTGTGATTGAATTTTTAAAGCAATGTTTATAACGTGTAAAACAAGAAGAATATTTAAATAATTGAAATACATTTTGATGTTAGATGAAACTATACTGTAGAACACATTGTTGAAAGAAAAATTATTCGATTTAATGTAGACATTGGTGTGAATTTTTGGGTTATATCACCGAAAGCTGGGTGTATTCCGCGCATGCGTACAATAAGGGTTTGCGAGAGTCGTAACGCATTGAAGGGGCGTTCGCACCCACGACACATGACAAGTTTTTGCCTATTTGACAAGGCTCTTCAATCGCAGCAGTGTCAAAAACGAGCGCCCTTGTGTGAATATCACTAATAATGTCTGAATACAACGTTGGCAAAACTGAGTGACAGGCTCAAATCCCACTCAGTATGTTTGTCGGCGGATTGTAGTTATATTTGCTAACAACATAGTAACTAAATTAGTACAATGTTGTGCATTAAAAACTATTAATTTCGAAACGTTAAAACATTTATAACTAAACATGATATTGCTTAAAGTTACTTCTAATCCTGAGTATGTTAAAAATGAATCATAATCTTCATCATAAACCGCGAAACGTCCACAGTTGGACAAAGGCCTCCCCAAAAGATTTCCTAACTTAGTAATCCAGCGGTTTCTCGCTTCAATAATATATACTCTTCATTATACTTAATGGATTTTAAGAGAATTTTGCCCATATCGAATATGAAATATTGACTTATTGTCTAAAATAAGTATTAATTTTACGCTGTTTTTTGAAAATCAAAACGAATGTTAGTATGTTTCACCAAAATAGCGATCTTATGTAGTCATTAAAAACGAGATAAAAACCAAAAATGCATGAAATAAATCTACCATCACCAACGCGTTTCTCATAGCGAGTAAAGTTGTTTTATAGGAACTAGATAAGTAAGATATGTATACATCTTATTAATAAAATTGTGTCTATTTGTAACACCAAAGTTCACACACGATAGATTAATCAGTCATATTTATAAGACGTAACTTACATTTATTTAATAGCATTATGCTAATTATTTGTAAATATATCGTCTTAGTAGAATGACTACAAAAATTAGCACATAGGTATATGTAGATTTTATCCTTGAACAATGTACAAAACATCGGAAGAAGACGTTTGTTTACTTTCCACGGCGATACATTGTGTCAACTTCAGTATTTAATCAATTCTAATAACAGTTTTCGGTACGAAGTAAACATGCTTTAGAATATATTTAAAGATATAATACATATATAGTACTTTGAATTGATATTGTCCGCAAAGTGTCAACAAAAAAATATATTCTTATTATTTCTTATGAATTTAATGATTTATCTGGTGCATTAGTAACCATCCCACGTTTTACAATTAAATAGCTACATTAACAGTATTAGTAACTGTAAGGTTATTAGATACCTCTGTAAGTAAATACAATTAATGAAGAACTTAACATAATATTTTTCCATTTATTTTACTCCAAAAGCTGACATAAAATAGTTTTTTTTGGCTTGGGCTTTGATTGCTAGTAGCTTTTTTTAACATTTTCACAGTTAATGCTCATAAAAGGTTTGTTCTGTATAATAAAGAAATCTAAATAATCTAACATTTATAATGAATTTGTTGTTTACTTTTCCTTCTGCCAAAAATTTATGATAAATGAAAGAGATATAACAAATTGTTCCTAAGCGGTACTGACGCCAGTATTTTTCACATCGACACAAAAAGGGCGAGGACCCTTGTAAAGTATAGAGGGTTGCTATTGGTTAATTCCAAGAGGGACGCTGTGCGCAAAACCGAGGGTCGAAGGCGACCCGCGCAGCCAATCAATTCTCATTTTTTTAAATAAAGCACGAAAAATAATAAAAAACACATCCTTTTTTATTCAACATTATGTACTTAGAATACAAGGGGTACAATGATTAATGTTCGTCGATGGTGACTGGTACTACATACAATATTATTTTTCGTCGCACCTAGACATGTTTGAATATTGTTATGAGCCTAATAAAAGAACGAATTGGTTGGCATATATGTTTTCACTCATCGTTATATTTGTTACCTAAACTTAATCTTCCTTACCTGTTTCGCGTGAACTCAATCATGCAAAACTGAGTTTAATAACCAAATATCACCACAGTTTAACATGTATAATTTTTTTCTCACCATATACTATTTATTTTATATAACAAAACTATAGGAAAAAGAGACGTACATTAGTTTCGTGAAAAACGTGCAACAATAATACGTGTAACAACGTATTTATATGCACGTTGTTTTAGAAATAAATTAATTGTAAATTCTACTAACTCCAAGAAAAATATATAAATATCTTAATAAATAGTAAACGCTTATGGCACACGTGGAATAATCTAAGATGTAACCGATACTAGAAATTTATGCCTAGAAATACGATATCTAACTCTTCGCAGTATCCGGGACAAAAGAGTTCTAAAACAAAATGCTTTTCTGCGATTTACTCCTAAATCAAGACACTTTCTATGTTCATATTGTAGAACATTAGTATCTTTCGCAGTAAGCAAACATAGCTCTATATATCGAAGTGAATGCGTTGGTAAAATTTATGTTGCTTATGCTGTACAAGAAGTACTAATCAATGAAAAAATATATCTGTGAAAGCACTGCAGTTCATCAGGCGCTAAACAGTACTTTTAGATATTCTTCATCGACATGAAATATGCCTCGACTCAACAACGACAATCAAAAGCCGAAGATGTTTCTTCGGGAAAAAGGGCTATAGAACAATAAAATATAAGAACGATTGAAAAGGGAGTGTTATTGATTACTTGCCCGGTACGGGGTCCAGCTATGGGCTCGGTAATACCTACTAATTCGCTTCTTACTCTCCTCTTCATCGAACAGGGTTCGTGGGAATGCTAAAACACTTATATTCGACAAACCGCGTGTTGGACAAGTATCTATAAATAAATGTAAATAGGTACCACTGAAAATCTCACCTCACTTGATTCCTCAGTGTATTTATCCTTGGATAGATGTCAGCTATATCACTCAACAAATATCCGTTCACAATAAATATTTTTGTAAGAACATTACATGTAGTAATATATTAAATTAAACATACTAATGTTTTCCTATTGTACAAACTCTTTAAATATATATAACAGTATAAAGCATATATACTAATGAAATATCACTGGCTTAAAATTTTTGTTTAAGTAACTTCTTTGGAACTAAAATAAAATTTTAAGACATATACAGATTAAACTTACGACATATATAGATTAAATTCATGTACTTTATAGAAGCGCTGACTTATACAATTATAGTTCAAAATGTCACAATCCATAGCAAGTAACGTTATCTTACACCGTCAAAATATTTTTAAATAAAAAATAACCCATATTTAATAATGAAAATTGCAACAATTTGTGGCAGCATAACTCTACAGTTCTAGTATTATAAATGCGTGAAATTATCGAAAATGTACGCTTTTATAATATTAAACTCAATAATTTTGTTAAAAACTCTCTTACTTATGTCATTTCTGTCATTACCTGAATACCATCGAGATAAATTTCACAGCACTGTCTATTTCTGCCAGTACACCGTTGTATATAAAATGTTACTGTAATCTGGTTTGAAAAACGTAGCTACGCTTTAAAACCCATAGCCTATTTTGTACTTTTAATTTATAATTATTAAACGACATCTATTAGACAACAAATGTACTAACTCAAAGTCCAACTGTCTAGACTATTTCATAAACAAAAAACAGAGAACGTTGTGTTGTAACACTACGCTAGATGGCTGTACTATCGCTCAAAATCAAAATGTTTTAATCAGATTTAAAAAATAAATATGTTCCTTTGTCTTTGAAAGTAATATTAAGATAAGTAATATAAAAAATGTATTATATAATTTGTTAAACTTTTAAAATCTTGGATCAATAAGTTTTTAAGTTTTATTTAAAAAAAAAATTGTATTAAATTTATTGTAAGTACAATTAAATGAATAATCAAATATCGTAGTTTCGCAAATTGTTAATTTTTTTTTAAATTGTTTTAAAATGGACTATAAACAAGGTAATCATACTTTGAGGTAACAAAAATATGAAGTTTTAAAAGTGTACTTATAATTTTTATTAGAATTAACATCCAATTGCTCACCTGAATAGATTAAAGGTTAATTACGACTGGTTTACCCTCCAGCGAGGCTTGATTTACCAAGCTCATCCCGATGGATAGGGCTAGGGCCGGCTAACGGTACCGCGTGTTTCGATTTCGTAGAGCATTTCTCCGTTCGATCCCGTTACACGGCCGAAAGTACTTTTGTTGCTTGCTCGCTGTGAACGTTCCTCCGCTCGTATGACCGCTCGCGGGTTCACCGTATTGAGAACGCCGTTCAGTCGCCATTATATCTCTTCAAAACAATGAGCACCATTTCAAAATTCTTACAGAAATGAATACCAGAGTTCACATAAGAACGACGATCCCACTTCGTTATAATTTTTGTAACCGCAATTGCTTAAATAATTCGTACGTTGGCCTTTTCGGTTATACAACATGGATATAATGAGTATTAACGTTAAGTGGTCATATGAAAACGACGTGGGTGAAATTGGAAATAAATCGATGAGTTTTAGTACTGAGTTGTGTAAGAGTGGCCTTGTGAGGAGAGTCAGGTCGATGACTGCGGCGCATTAACTACGGATGATGTTTATTTTATCGAGTGAGTGAACGTAACCGCCGCGACGACGAAACCTGAACTTACCAAAATTTTGTGAGCGCAACTTTTTTTAAAACATTTTCACTGTCAACTCGCCGGTTACAGTCACCAAGCAATTACGAGGCTCGTAATTATAGCTTATATAATTATAAAAAAAAACTTATTTAATTTTTGGCGCCAAAACTTTTCTTCTTTATAATTTTTTTCGGATAAATGGAGATCAGCGCTATATTTTATTGTTAAAGATAAGAAGAAGTCAACGTCATAAAAGCCGTCAAAAATTATTTAATTTAACATTTCGTATAAGATTGTCTTAAGAAGAAGAAGTATCTTAAAGTTTTTTTATTTAGCTAATAATAAATCGAGAATTTACAAAGAACGTTAAATAGCAAAAGCTAGTTTATTTAATAGTTAGCAAATAATATGTTTTTGCAGTAATCTGTAACTGGAATATTTCATAGAAACAAACAGTGGGAGTATATATTGGAAGAGGCTTGCGCTGGTGACGTAATCCATGCGGTTCGATACTCTCGAAAGGCTGCAGGGTCGACGTCCGCTAGACGCGGAACCGCAGCCTATGCGACCGCTCAATTAAACATTCCGCACTTACTTTACACACTCAGTCTCGTTTTATTTTTACATCTAATAATATATTATTAAAACCTATCCTTATACCATACTATTTTCAAAAAATCTCTTTAAAATGTTTATACTTAAAACGGCTATTAATTATATATTGACGGATTTAGAAAATCCATCGTTATGAAAGCCTGATGTAACAAATGTCCTGACGTCGCGTACTTTCAACCCCTAAAAGCCTTACATCCTGAATTAACGCCACGATCACAAATACTGTACCTAGTGCATGTAGTACTCAGTATATCATCCTAACCAGCGCCAAGTTATTATTGCCAGGCACTTTAAATGAGGTGGCTGTCTCGCTTGTCTCTTAGTTGGCATGGCTTGGTTAAATAAAAAATACTTGTGTATAAACTATAACGTTATTTGTATGTACTGTCTCATTAAGAACATTTTGATTTACTCGCATATTTACGGCGTTTCTTTAATTTTACAGAAAGTGTAGGCTTTGTAGTTTTTTAACAAACATTCACACTTTACTTAATCGAAATATAAGAATGAAGTCTTAATTTGATAATTTCTATTAAAAATATTGCAAACAATAATTTTTTTTCTACTATACCTTTAAAAGAAATTAATTACTACTTAATTTCGTTAACATACTATTATATAACAATACTTATTATGTACTAGCTGTCCCGGCAGACTTTGTACTGCCTTAATCGATAAATAAAAATGTAAACTTTTGTATAACACGATAATAAACTTTGCGCACTAAAATTTTTAAAATATTGTGGTTTCAATAAGAAACAGTTCGTTGTCAATGTCAAATGTAAAACAAAATAAAAAACATAAGTATTCCTTTAAATTTATTTTGATTTCAACAACATTACAACAGGACAAACAAAAAATGTTTGACAGTTAAGAATAGTTTCTAAGAGAAAACCAAATTTTTGTATTTACCACATTCCCAGCCTGTTTATTTTCATATTTTCTTATCTTTTAAACCATCTCTGGACCTCCACAAATAATTCGAAACCAAAATTAGTAAAATCGGTTCAGCAGTTCTCGAGTTTTAGCAAGGCTAACAAACAGCAATTGAATTTTATATATAAGATATATATATACATATCACATAACTATTAAAATAGCAATATTTTCTAAATTGCGTTATTTATGTAAATACAAAATAATCACATCGTTTAAAAATACAGCTGTAAAATTCTAACAGCCTGGAAGTTTTATTAATTTCAAATACTGTTGTGAGTATTATTTGTCAAAAAAAGTGTATCGATTTTGACCTTCCGCGAACTCATATAAAGTGATATTGAGCACAAGTGAGAGGCGAGAGCTAAGGGCTACGGAGAGCAAGTTACACAAGAAGGGTTACAAAACTATGGCAATGAACTTAAGTGAACCTGAACCTTGCGAACCGCTAGCCGTCGATGGCGACAGTTGCCGCCAACCGCCAACACACTGTAGCTCGTTTATAACACCACGAAGCTTTTACTAATATATTGGCATTATTAAAAAAATATTTGTTTTATCATTCCATTTTTTTTATATACAGTGGGGTAATTGATAACTAGGCCGTGGATAATGAAGAACGATTTTTTGGTATACTCTGGCTCTGATATCGAGTGTCAGAACACACCAATGCCATTATGACAACAGTATAAAAGACTGTTGCGGAATTAAACCTGGAACAGGGTGAATGCATAGCTTCAAAAGTTTCTTACAGCAAAACAAAATTTCGCAATTTAACATAATATTTATCAAATTGAAAATAAAAGTGATTTTTCGCGTTCAGTTTTATCATTCAATATAAAACCAAACGATTTGTCTACTCTATCAGTCGGTATTATTATTGATCTATTTAAATAGCCACATTGATCAGACAGTCATTAACGATTTATAAATAGAAAACAAGATACTTTCACCCATAAATATTAAAAATACTTCTAACTTTTAATACACGATGTCTTTAACAAAATAGAGATGAATATAAAAAATACTTGTTAAACAAGTTTTCTTTAAGTTCACTAAAAGTGTGCCCTCATGACAGTAGAATTGTAAAATTAAAACAAATATCTAAATATAACAAAAATCACACTTTATTCTTACATCGCAACTGTTAAAAAGTTTTATTTAACAACATGGGGCGATAACGACGAAAACATATTTATGTAATGGGGAGATTATAAATGCCATAACGTTACAATTTTTTGCCGTCATAAAGTTTTTACACCGACAATATGAAAGGGGATTTGTAATTATTGCATTAAATAACGACCATAGTGCAATGCAATGCGGAAGCACTTTTTTATTTACCGTTTATTTAATGCACTGCGCCTGCTCAATTGAAAACTATGTGAAATTGTAACAAGTATTAATTATTCATATAAAAAATTGATACTGGCATAGTTTATTTCTTACAATGTTATAATGTTGATCTATGTTTTTTTTTGTCCCATTCCGAAAAATACCTTTATCGTTTGAATATTGTACAACATGCAGGTATGATGTCAATTTGAATTGTGTACGAACATACAAAATAATAATAACTACTATTTTATCATGTTATTTAATTTTGTATAGTTTTCATAAAAAGTATAATGGATTAATAACTTATTTTACTACAAAATTAATAAAAATTGATTTAACATTTCACTGAACAGATACATATCAACAATAAATCTGTGAAGCAAAAACTCTATCTTACATTGATAAATAGTAGCTGCATAATATAAAATATTATCAGATGATTAGTATAAAAAATAGATAGTGTTGTTCAACACTTGTGTTAACAAATGCGTGGGCTTTTTGTTCCATTCTCATATAAACGACATCAACGTGCGCCGATTCGTTTTAATGAAGCTTGTTTTCAATTGCAATATTATTCACAAATTAATTTCTTTTCAAAATTTCATGTCACTAGAAAAGCTTTATGACATTATGAAATAGTAAATATGCAATTCTATTGAAATAAATTTTAACATCTTACGACATTTTCCCATCAAAGTAAAATATTTTAGAAAACGATACTTTGTTGACTTTAATGGTTGTCTTGATGTTTTTAATTTAAATTAATTATTTAAGAGTATATATTTCAACAATTCTATTCTTAATAAAACAATTTATAAAGTGGATTTACAATTGAATACAAACATTTAAGTGTACATATATTTGTTTAATGTCCAATTGTTGCATAAGGGACAACTTTGGTGTACCAATTATTTCCATTGATTGAGTGATATATATTATTTATGTGATAACGGCATATGTTGGCAAGTTATAGTAATGTAAATAAAGCGAAAACATTTATCCAACACACCTTTCTTTATTTTCTTAATTTTTGAATACTCTCTGTTACTAAATTCGTTTTAAAATTAATAAACGGTATACAGTTTAACGCCTTACTGTGCTATCTAGCGTAGAGTTGCCAAAATAAATAACGTGAAATTATATGTATAAATAAATAGGTCCACCGCAACATTATCTTAGCAATCCTTAGAAATAACTCATAGATTGGCGATCTCAAATAATTTGTGGTAATTTGGTCAAGAATTATATAATTAGGTTGTATTAAATAATTACTTTCACATTCAGATATAAATCATATATTTTTATTTATTTATATAAAACTTTAATTTTTTTTTAATACATGATCTCTCTTGGATCTCATACTAAGCACAGCTTGTATGCTGACATATCGGTCCTGAGATATATACATGAATGTATTTAATACGAACTGATTGAAAATTATTACGACATAAAAGAAAAGAAACCGTTTACAGTCACGAATACTAAAGATTTATATAAGCTATACCTTAATTTTATTAAAATACATTAACGTTCAGTTAATTTAAAAGGAAACATGAACAACGTGGTGATGTCGTATTCGCGAAATTCTCACCAAATGTACACCATGTCGCCGGTCGTCGAACTCCAAGCGGCGCTCATGTGCTCGATAAAAGTAAAACTCATGCTTTCTGCGTTACTGCCGCTCACATTACAAAATATTATCTTACACGTCTGCACAAACAACGTAAATAATAAAAAAAACATAATCAAATGATATTTTGAATCATATTTTAGCAGCAATTTTTTACTATTAATATCCAAGAAAATATCTATACCTTGCCCCATTTAAAATGTTTGTAATTGAAATAATAACGACAGCCGCTTCTGTAACAAAAATTAACGCTCAAATCCGAACAATAGTAGAAATTAAAAGTTTATCTAACTTATTGACTAACAGATATATTCACATTTTTTAATATTACCCCATCAGATTATATGTGATTGATGTATCGATAGGTTGGTTTACATATTTTTTTAAATATTAATCAAGCAATGCGAAGTGAGTGTAGACGAAAAGTGAATCAACCTGACGTTTGGTTGCGCGGCCACTTACGTTCGTTGACCTCACAAATTTTCGTTTCGTTGGTTACTGCGTGCGTCCCCTGCCCACCCCGCCTCGGCGGCTTGCTAACCCCTCAGTCTCCTCCTCCAGTCGCTTCACAACTCTAATAATTGACGAATTACAACTAGTCAAAGAACGGATTTACTTAAAACGCTTATTCAATTTTGTTCAAACAAAAATTGTTTTGAGAGGAAAAAAAATATAATCTTCGATCACAGAAGCGCTCTTTGTTTTCAATTGAAAGCTGTTTTATGATATGAAATATGGTTTGAACACAAACATGAAAAACCTTTTAGAATCTCTCGTAGTGGAAGAGTAAAAAAATGAGGAATTATTAGATATCGCAAGGCGTACCAACAGCGGATGTGTGCGCGCAAAAACATGAAACCGAGCTCGTTTTATGTAATTTTATAATTCGTATTAGGGATTTTTTATATCACAATTATGTTATATTGTAGTTGTTTCCCGGATGCAAAGCAAAATGCATTGAATAGAAGTAAGGTTAAAAAAAAGTACGCCTGACTCAAAATAGATTGTTGTCAGTGCAGGCCGAGTCTTGTCATTGACCCCTATTTCGCCACCGAGCGTCAAAAAGATAAATCGCTACATCATCACGCTGCTTGACAAAAACTACAACACAAAATTCTAACATTTATTTCGATATAACTGTAACAGAATTATGAAACGCATACATATGTATATTTAAGAAACATCATAATAAATTAATTTTATGAAAATAGCTACGTATTTTCCTTGAAATTCAAGGGACAGACGACACGAAGCGCAATTGATAATGAAGTAACGGTAAGTTCACGACGTTCCGTGCAAACTCAGACGTCAGATAATAAAGATAAAGTCATAGTGACGGATTGATAGAATGACAATTTCGTGAGTAGGCCAGGCACCGCGGAAGACTCCGTCCACAGTTCACCATGGTTCAACGTGACACTTACCGACGTCATAAGCAACTTTCCTACTAGCTATGCACTTGGCAGCGACAGTGGCGCCGCCAATCGCAAACGGACACCTACAGAAGTGCTACACACTACACTACTGCAGTTTTTCATTACCAAAGCTAGCCTTAAATATAATCATCTTTCTGTTGAATAGCATTTATATCACTTTGTATGTAATTTAATATGCAGTAACACATATCGCTTATAACAAATTTAAAACCTGAAAGGAAATGAAAAATAAACCTTTACCTTAAACAGTATTTAACGATCGATAATTTTCTATTTGATGCACAAGTTTTTTGATTATCTCATTAATTCTATAATATCTTATGAGTGAGTGATGCGGTTGACGTAATATTTAACAAGACTTTTACCAGAAATTGTCAAAAATTTAAGATAAAGCAGTTTTAATTTACTCTGAAATGCGTTGACTATAGTTATTCATTTTCCTACATGACTCATAACGTTTCCTCTAAACCCTGAACGAATATTTATACCGTCATCTAAAGTCCAAAGTTGCGAGGAAACAATAATATTAAACATGCTTTGCAGAAATGTCGTTGACTCACAACCGTTCAATACACGGTAAATAGAAAAGTGTGTTTTTTTCTCACTAAATAACTAATAATTTAAAAATAATATTCCTACCTAACAGACCTTTCATATTTTTGATAATATTATTAAAAGTATTCTTATCAACGATGTAGTTCAAAGTAATAAATAATTCGCCAATTGTGTTAAAAACATACTGGGTTTATTTTTCTGATACAAAGTAATAATAAATGAAAATTTTAGATATTTACACAGCACTTTATTCAAATATTTAATATTTACATTATAGTAGACAAAAAGAAATAATTTTTAATACAGTAACACAATTTAATTCCAAAGTACTTAAGTTTTAGTATTAAAAAACATCAAATGACTGGTCTAAATTATATACATCATACAAAAAAAAATTACGCAAGTTTTCGATTTTAGAGAACAGATTTCTGGAGAAACCTTTATTTAACATTCAGTATTTATACGCTGAAGATGATGATGTTTCAATTACAAGAGGAACTTTGTTCATACAGCATTTCATTAGAATAACCATTACATTTCGGCTTCTATATACGAAACGAAATACAGGATATTTTCCATACAACTAAAACAACGAACACAACGTATTTATTATTGTTCAGCTAAACAATAGCACGACACAGGATTTCGCTGTAAAAAATCATTTCTCTGTTATATCCGACTCGATCACAATTGAAAATATATTTTTAAAGCAATATATCCTTTGATGTTAGTTTTTTCAGTAATATAAAGTATTAGATCAGTGACCTTAAATTTATATTAGTTTCAATATTAAGTCTGTAATAAAGTGTTGAGATGTTTACAAAAACTTATTCCTATATTAAATTTCTGCTCTTTTTACTCATTTATACAGGATATAGCCAAACAATCCTTAATCAAAATATGGATTAGAATTATATTGATAAAATGTATATCTTTAACAAATTACAAACAAGTTCAATGGAAATGACACTATAAAAAACGAGTGTAATGAAAATTAACCGTATTTTCTATGATATTAAAATAAATCATCCAAACAGTTTTATTTATTGCATTTTAGCAAGTGCGTATTAAAGTTGCTTTGTTTTTTTTCTTTTCTTCAAACCGCTTTAACCGCAAAAAGTTTTATATCAATAGGGGTGCTGCAATTTTTTTTAACCAATAAGTGTCTGGGTAATAAAAATTTGGGAACTTTATGTACTATATCGCCTCTCGCATTGACTGAATATTTATTTTTACAGTATTAAGTATTAGTATGAATGACAATGTTAAACTACTTTAAAAATAAAACTGTCAGAGTGAATTATTAATACTAATTACTAATAATCTTTTCATAGATTCTATAAATTAAAACCAATTATATTCTCTGTTGAAGTATAAACTTGTAAGTTATTTCAACTTAGGCAGCCCGTCTCATTCAGAGCAGTCAGATATTATAGATACAGCACATTTCGACGCATCGTACAATGAACATGGCCCTCCATGAATTTCTGTAATTAATATAAGGTTATAGGTTATTATTAAAACTTGTAATCATAATTAACAATCTGACAAAAACACAGTGTTGATGAAGATTTTGTAAATAACTTTTACGAAATTTTAGCACAACACAATTTTTTGGTTACGGAAAGAAAATCTTCAAAAACCATTATATCTTCTAGACTTCAATTCAATTTACTGTTAATTTACTACCAAAAAAATCCTCCGATTTAGTTTAAAACATTAAATAATACAACCATTAAGGTGTAATTATCAAAATATCAATTCAGCGCATTTTATTAAGTTAATATATTATGTTTTGAAACGAAAAATCAGGTGTGGTAAGACAATTAAAGAATAATTTATATATAGTAGAAAAAATATTAACATTAACACGTACATATATGTATATACTTAGACCTTTGAATAATTTCTTACATTTTCAAATGGACACCTTAATTTTTTTAAGTACGCATAGTCCCTTTGGACCCTTCAATGTGTATCCATCGTTACGCAGCAAGATACCGGAATCTTAACGGGATTTGTTCTCTCTTTTTTTTTGTTCAAACCACGAGGCATGCATTCACTTTTATTAATGTTGGAAGCCTTCGGAACCACGAGTTTAAATAAGGGTAGCCCACTATTAAAATTCTGACTATTAAAACATGTGAGTAATACAAAGTATAGCGAGACTATTTTACGTTATTTTCCACATAAATATGTATGTATTATGGAAGTAATGAAGTGTTTGTGTTATTATAATTTATTAATTGTATTTGAATATTAAGTATGCATAAAGTAGTGTATGTATTGATTGGAATCAGTTTTGTTTCCATTTTAAACGATTTACGGCTCTTGAAAAGAAACAAAACTAAAGCAGAAGCTGTTTTGTGGTCGGACCGATAGCCCTATTGTTTAACTAGACCCTTTGTACGAGTAACGGGAATGGACTTGCCACGTAGTGAGGCCTTTGTGACGTCACAGCTTTACTTTTTAACAAAAGTGCACTTTTCCCGTCATGGAAGATCCGTTACTAAATAACAGTTGCTGGTGTAAACCGGGACCGATAGTAAGCAATACAATTTACTTCCCAGAACTGAACACCCTTCTAACAATAAGTAAGACGAGATTTATGACTTATAAACTCCCAGTGACGTGACAAATTTGAGGTTTAAAATTATATAAACAATAGTCCCTTACGTGTTCATAATGATTAATCAGGTAGCACTTGGTAAACCAAAATCGTTTAAATATTAAATACTTATTATTAAAAGTTTTTGTACACGAACGTAAGTTGGTTTAGTTAGTAACAGATCTAGTGTAATTATTGCCTAAAAAAACTCCCTGTAACATTAGACTTATTTTGAACTTTTACGTAACGCTTAAATTCGAAATGAAGGCGACATTAAATTATGTTCTCCGCTTTGAATGTAGTAATGAGACGAACCGCTGTAAATATCAAAGGATTTAATTAAATTAAAAAAAATCAGTCGCCGGCATGATGTGACGCCGGGTGGCAAAAAATTCGATACAAGCAACTCCGCTCTAAAATTCGACGCTGGAATCGATTGTTGGCAATTCAATTAACATACCGCCCATCCTCGCAAATGTCGAGTTTTTATTCAATAAAAAAGTACTGTTACGGACTGTTATAGCGTTAGGTTTAATAGAGAGGATGCATAAAAAGGCCGTGATTACTTAACCCACATCCGGCATTTGGGCTACACTGCTCCAGAGCATATGGTCCCTTAACCCTTTGGCCCCGTTATACAAGATTATTGAAGAACAGTTGTTCCGTATGAATAGTAGAATAATTTTTTGCTATTATACTTCAAGTAAATTAGTGTGCCAGATGATAACATTATAATAAAAACTGGTATAATGATAAATAAATGTTCATAGTTTTTGTATATTGGCAACTTATTGTTAAATGCTATGATAGCTATATAGGAAAGAATAAACATATTTTATTATAGTTAAGCCAGCAGTAATAAAATATATAACAAAAAAATATTGTAATATAGCAAATGTACAAGATGATTTTTAGCATAGCTTCTAATGAATTAAATGAATAGACGGATTTATTTTCACTTTTCTCCATATGTAGTGAACAGCGAGAGAGCAGAGTCGAGTAGCCGGCCGACGTGTTGCCGATTCCTGGAATCGCACGCTTTCCACAGTCGCAGTGTGCACTTCATCTTCCCGAGGAAATGCATGCGGGTTCGTTGCACTTACAAACTCATAACCCCCTTTCTAAAGCACCGATCCAATTATGTGCACTTTCGCAAGCCACTACTGTCACTCGCCTAGATACGGATAGGAAACTCGCCGCGATGCGCTTGCGCACCCACCTGCCAATAAATCACTCCGCCACTACGTTTATTTCTGTGCAAACTCTACCAAACTCAATACCTGTAAAGAACCTAACATGATACATTATCAACGTATGTAATACAACAAGAATATTAAAAAGAATGAAATCAATTTATGGACTTGGAATCTTTACATCTACAATGACGAGTACTTTCCATGAGCCGAGCATAAAGTACCAGTCTATTTAGCCAAAAAAATCCCTATTCCGTTAGACAAAATTCTTGTTTTACTACTCATAACTTTAAAGTTGTAATCTCTTCGTCTATTTTATTTTACACCTATAATTTTTTCGATTGTATTTAAAGACTAAAGATACTCTGAAATATTTTAATCAACGTACATCCTGAGTAAATGAACACTTTTGAAAAATATACCATCCAAATAAATATTGCTATTATTTTCTTTATGAAACGTTAACGATACAAAGTGTATAAATTAAAAACTACATGTTAGTTAATATGTATATATGTAAACAAAAATTTTCCTAATCTTACAGTGAACTTAATTTTATTAATGGTTTGGATTGTACGTTAGCTATGAACGAAATACGATAAATCTTATGTAAATATATATAAGTTAGGTCTGAAAGGCAATAAATATATTTTTTTCAAAGTGTTACAATATTTTTTTTCCAGGTTACATTACGACGTTCCCAGAAACTATACAAGCCTAACTAGTCATGTATAATTCCAGAGAAATAAAGGTGGGGATTAGAGTGCATCGACACACTTACCTACTGCACAGTACAACGGCGAAAATGCATCGGCGCGTCGTCACCAGCTTCCACGAACACCGCAACACCATCTTACGTGGACCTCCCCTGCCGCCCTCGTAATAATCTATCAACTAGGCCTAAGAGGAAAGTAGTTACGTTACGCAGACCCAGTTGCGATGGCAACGTTACAAACCGCTAACGCTTTGGAAAAGTGGAATGACGTCCGTGCGCCGATGAGGTTTTCACTCATTGACACGCAAAAACATAAATTAATACCCTATTAATGAATTTTGCACTAAGTTTTCTTTTCATATATAATTGTTATCTCGTTCCCCCGGTCCAGTGGGTTCGGGGTCTTTTAGTCTTGATTTTCATTCTCTTTTCTTTAATTTCCACACATTTTACATTTTTAATTTATTCCTTTTCATACTTCCTTTTCTATATACTCATCTTTTGTTCTATTCCTCTTTACTTTATTATTGCTCATTCATCATCTATCATACTTCTTTTTATTCATTCCATCCATGCATCGCCTCTCAGACTCAGTCGCCTGCACTAAGTTTATATATATAACAAATTACTATTATTGAAATAGTACATGTACTTTAGAGTAATATTACGACAATACTCAAACGAGACGTGAAAAAAACAAAGATCAATTTAGTTATAGATGATATTAAATTACAAACTATATTATTATGTTCCGCTTATAATCTAACGTTTATTTAATTATAAGATTTAACAGTGCTTTACTATGATCTCACCTCATGGTAAAGTAATACGTCTCTTAAATATTCTGGCTTACCTGGACAGAAACACTTATGTCGGTGAACTTAGACGTTATACTTTTTACTTATCAAATGAAAACTTGCAAAGACATACATTGCTATCCATTTAAATTTGAGACAGATTTTAACATTTAATTTTGGATACCCAAACCCTATTAATATCATAAGCCTAAGCTTAAACTACTCCCTACTAGCTTAAACTTTTTATTAAAGTTCCATTCATTATGTCTTTAACGTGTCGAGTAAGTAAATAGTAATCATTTCGAACGAACGGTAAAAATTCTTAAAAAACTCTTTTGGTCTCATAGATATGTGATTTATAAAAATCACTGTAAATTTCTGTTTACATTATATATAATTATTTATAATTTTTCTTAGGAAAATGATAGTTTACTATATACAAATGCACTTTTAATAAATTAAAAATGTATTCTTAGATAATAAAACTTTATCCTTAAAAGAAAACATGAAAACAAAATGCACTTGACACGGTCGCGAGGTCAATGGCGTCATCGTAGCGCCGTAGCAACAGTTGCGCCATTGTTATGTACTCAACTCTTTTAATCGCATAGCGTAGCTGACCCCGTACCAATCATTATGTATGAAAAAATAAATGATTATTATCTTCAAAATATCCAACAATACATACAGTTATACGGATTTTATTAACTACCAACGTTACCTGATGAAATCATTTGAATATTTTATTTTTAATAATGTGGTTGTATATGCTAAAAGGTGATAGCCCAATATATTATATGTTAGCACTAGTTAGTTAAGTTCAAAAAACTGTACCAAACTCTAACATGTGACTCTGGAATCGAACCAGAAACCTTTGTGTTCTTAGGAAAAAATTATTTTCAGCAATTCAAAAGTATTAAATGGAATTATTCTATATTTTAACAGTCCCTACTACTTATTGCCTATTTTATTTAATTGATTGTTACTTTTTTATTCATTTTCTTGAAAAAGTAAAATAAAAATTAAAAAGAAATATGAATTGTTATTAAAATTTTTACCACATTGGTTTATTTGGTTCATTTCTAAAGTAGATATATAAATTGTCATTGATTTTTTTTTTAATTTCATTTAATTTAGTTCATCTCTAAATTTTAATAACAATCTAGAATCAAACACAAAAGTATAAGCTAAAGTCAAAAAAACATAGCACTTAAAAATGGAGGGCAGCGCAGGTCAGATCTATGACGAGACCTATCTTCGGCTGCGGACATTTATCAGCTGATAATGATGAAAAAAACTGTTCCAATTAATATTTCCATGTTAACAAAAAAAAATTGTTAATATTTTTCAAAAATGAAACATTTCGACGGTGACGTTATAACACAGGAATGTGAAGGTTTTCGGCGTACGGCTAAATTTTTTCGGTTTTACTCAATGTATTATAGTATTTATTTAATGATGTACTAACGCTTGTATTGGTACTAATAAATTTACAAAATACATACAAAATATAAAATGATAATATAACAAGACAATTATACGTAAATACAGCATGCAACAAATTTAAATAATTATAATTATAAAATGTTAACAGAAAAGACCAAAATGTAAGTATATGAATAATTGAATAATTATTTGGTGGAGCTGGTCGGGCGAATCGTTGTAGATGTCCGGGAAATTGATGTACTCATTGTCTAACTTGCAAAGTATCGAAACAGGAGTGTTTGAGATAGAAACTGTTCTACGGTAGTATTCGATTGCAATAGTTTAAAGCAAGTGGATAACCGAATGTCCCGAGATGTAACAGTGTGTGGTTATTACTCGCAAATGGTTTGAGTGAATTTCATGAGGTGACAATGAAAGTACGTCGCGTTTCTCGCTTGCGATAGTTCGTAATAAGGCCAGCAGCGTTCAACGGCCCCGATCGCGCCGTTACAGAGCACGCCGGACGCCGGACGCCGGCCGGCTCGCGCTGACAGACTCACTATTAACTTAGACACTTTAGTCTACCCACGATAATTGTGCTGATAACCAAGAATAAGTAATAGCTTCATTATACAATAACAATATTAAGAGATGAATATCCACTAGCAACGCCAGGAAATTCTGAAGTTTACAAGCAATCATTTTTTGGATTATGTCCGATGTGCAGACCACGAACGGACTTTTAACTGAACCGTTCAATTAATTTACTGAACAAAACCGACGAAAAGTCTTTTCAACAAAAAGATGAAATATTCTGTATTTATATTGCATGTAACAACAGAAAACGACTAAGGAAACAAGGAAAACAATTTCAAATTTATTCAAATAAAATAAAGGCCTAAAATTTTGAATGCGCAATGTTTATAATTTTAATCTTCATTGACATTCATGTCTGTGAATTTTTCGTTATTTATTTCTAACATATTGCGTAAACTTATCAACATAATATAAAACTCAGTGTCGTAATGTTTCTACGTCTAAAATAATAAGAATAAACTTTATTCGGTTATATAGTATTTGTAATAAAAGTAAAAGTGTCTATAATCAAACAAACAGTTATTTATACAATTTATGTAATTGAATGTATTATTACTTTAACTTAATAGATACTCAATTACATTAACATTTTCTTTGCATACATTTTATTCTATACGTATATTAAATCAAATAATTGTAGTACATTTTTGCAAAATTATGAACAGAATATTATGGGCCGAATATTAAAGCGTTTGAGTTTAGTAATAATTTTATGCGGACACCGCAATCACGTAATAAATAAATATGCACTATTATTAAATTTATATTTGAACCTTAGTTGTTTCAAGCCAAATTCCCTGAAACAATGACAGGTTATAGGAAAATCCAAAAACCCACAATCGCGGTAGAAAGTAATAACGGTGTAAGCTAATATACGTACGGCGCGGACGGCGACGGACGTGATTCACGAAACTTCGACGGCCGCTCGGTGACATAATAAACTCAATTAACATAATTCCGCAGTGACGACTGAAACCTCTTTCTTAACTCTTACTCATACTGTTTACTATGCGCGTCATCGCTTTACATGCATCTATGACAAATGACCCCATAAAATATCTTAAAAATGTAGATAAATACGTTGCGTAGTTACATTTTATTACAATTTCCCAAGTAACAGCACGATTTAAAAACAGATATGTACCTAATTGCATGATACATTGTTTTCTTCTTATTTAAAGAATTATAGAGTTTCCTTTTACAAATTTTCAGAATCAAATCGTTAAATTGATGGAAATTAAAAAAGTACTCGTACATTTTTCGTTATTAGTTGAAATGTTATTTAACCTCAATATTTTATTTTTAAATGAAATAAGCTAAGTAATACGGCTGTGAGCCGTGAGTCGGTTTCTGTGGCTAATTTTTGTGAACTTTTCATGCAACACCGAAGTAGTCGATATCTTAGCCGTCAGAGGTATGTAGATGATTGCAGTGACTTTCCGGTAATGTAACAGTCTCGTATGCCCGTAAGAATTCTGCTGGTGGTTCGTTGAACTTTCGCGAGTGCAGAACGGAGTAGGGTGGGGGAGCTACACTAGGTCACACCCGGCCGTCGGCACACTTACCTTGACTCGACGCACACTGCGCCGCCGCCGCCACCGCGCGCTCTAACACCGCCCCATAGAAAACTAGGCGACCCCCTGCTTGTAATTTACACACTATTATTTCTTCCTTTATTTACGTCACCATTCTCATACAACCAAATTATGTAGTTTTCAAAAAACATTTCATAAAAATTGTTACCTCTTCAATTATATGCAATAATTAATTAATAGTAACCATAAACAAAAAGGAGAATATAATAAATTTTTCTCACGAACAAAACTGTTTTTTTAGCGCAGACAAAAAAGTTTTGTATATGATATTTCATAAAGGTATAAATATCTAAATTTCATTAAACATTAACAATAAGATAACACTCTCCAATATGGTCGACTTAACGAAGACTTCATACGTAAATCTTAAGTATTTTACAGTAATGGGGTAAAAGACGGAAGATGCAGTGGCTGAAACCTTGTAGAAGGGAAAAGCATTATAACTAGTAGCCGAGCTTGAATTTTTAATAACGTGGAATTACGATCCTCTACTAAAGCGATAAGAAATAAAATTAATTTGTACATTAAAATTTTATATCACGTTGACGTAAAGTAATTATTTGTTTACATCCGTTTAATACTCGTGACTGTGCCAATAATATCAAATTTCAGATTTGTATATTTCATATACAAAAATAATCAATAATAATTTGTGGTGCTATGGTGAAGTCTTTCTCTTTTTTGACTTAAAATTTTCTTCACTTTTGATCCCATGAAAAACTTTTATATCTTTTTGTCGGTATACCTTATCAAAACTAACAGTGAAACATAATCTATCGCCAATTTCAAATAACAATATGTTATTACTTAATAAAAACATCAACCTTCGTAAATACTTTGTATGTGTTCCTTATAGGCATTTAATATTTTTCCGGATATAAATATAATTTTACTACAATGGCCTAAAAACTTCGAAGCCGATGGTAAAATAATGAATATGTATAGACTATAAAATATCCGGTGTAATATTTTTAGATCTTTATTTACAAGTCAGTACATTAATAATGTTTATGCGCAATTCTAAAAACCAAAATGAATTAAAATATTATTAAAGTATTTGTAGATTTAACAGGTGTGTGTGACTTAATTAGCGTTGTTGGAATGTCGCATAAATTAAACTTAAGAAAGAAACCGCGCGCTGAACCTTTTGGTAAAAAAGTATTAAACTCAGATAAACCGCTCTGGTTTCCGGAACAAAATTTGTTAAAAATATTTTACTTTAATAAGTTTAAAAGTAAAAAAAAAAATTGTTACTAATCTCTTAATCCGAACAGAATTTAAATCAGATTTTTGTACATTTTATATGTATACTCCATAGCAAATAAGTGCCGCTTAGTTTGTTAAAAATTAAATATTATAATAAAGCTAGCTGTAATAAGAAAGTTTTGTTTTTGACATTGTACAAGGGAAGGTTCTCCAGGAACCTACAAAGCAAATCCCTTTATTACTTCTCAAGGTTAATACCACCTACAAAAATGTACGAATGACTGCTCCTGGCCTGCTTAAATATCGTCAGTTGAAAACCATAGCTGAAGACCGAATTAATTTCATGAAACCGCCAAAAATAAATTAAAAAAAGGTACCCCATGATAACAATGGTGGCAATTGATTTTATTCTATATATTATAGATGAGACTGTTAATAATAAATAAAATGCTATTGTTCCGTGTTCATTGTGACTTACGTTGGATATTGTTCGACTCCGTCCTTTAATAAATACTGTAAAGCACGCGAAACGTGAAGTATTATTTAATATCTATAATTGAACATAAACATGCAAAAAAAAGTGTTCGACATTGATAGCACAGGCCTAATAAAATAAATGATATTGCATTGACACTGATAGAAACGATTAAAATTTCATGATATGTGTAATTAATTGAAACCACACCTGTTGCACATATTTCTTTATTATATCATGTTTCGATTATGCGCTATATGACAAAGAAAAAGTAAAATGTAATGCGGTTACTGTTTTATTTAATTATTATCAATTCTCTAGGGAATTATTCTGACTTGACTTTTGACTGCAAAAGTCTGCTTATTGTTTACGAACACTATAATAAACTTAGCATACTCCTCGATAATACGAAGGAACGAAAACAAGTAAATCATCTTTTTTATAGTTAACAAAGAAAACAAACACGTTCGGCAAGAGAGTTCGTCCACTAATGTTTATATTTGCAATATACTAATATTTAATACGGTAAAGATATGTATAAAACATGTTTATAGAAATAACTTATGCTGTGATAACTTTTCATTTGATCTTCGATACTTAATATCGCTGCTTTAAATAAAAGAGCTACAACGCGAACAGACCTAATTTTACAGGAGAGCCAATTAAAGTTTTCAAAATCATGTTTTGTATTTTTCTTCATTATTTAAAATCTTTTTTTTATTTTAAATAATGGTTTATTTGGTAATGTGTAATTAAAATATGGATTTTTGCAATAAAAAGAATTTTGAATGTTCTTTTATTTGTGACCCTTTTGTTCCGAAGCAGCGATATGTAAATAGTTATTGTAAAACACACAGTGAGAAAATACTGCATGTCTTTGTAATAAATTTACTTGCCATAAAAAAAATTTGAACACATTCAATCTAAATGAAAAACTGACAATAGTTACAAAATATCACACGTTGACTGGTATAAGTGTCAAAATCGTGGAGTATTCAAATAATAATTCTCTATCGGTTTTAAGGTGATTGAACTTCATCGACAGTACACACGCAATCATATTTTAGCAATGACATTATATGGATGTGGATTATTCATAGATATTTATGTCCAAAAAATTATCAATATCTACTAACATGGGTACTACTTAATGTAATACTTGTTCTAATATTTTTTTGTTGAAAATAAATTACATCTACATATTATTTTAACTAATTTATACCAACACATTTACATACGTATCTAAATGGGACATATGTAATATATACTACTATCTATTCATGTATATATATAACTTGAAGAGTGATGTAGCCAGTGAACGTAAAGGTTTGGAGATATGTGCAGTACATATGTAATGATTTTCTCTGAATGTTTGGTTATGTCATTGTAAATCCAAATCAGTGCATTAATATGGACGGAACGTACTCGTCTCTTCGCTTTGTTGAAAAACAAGTCTGTCATGCTATAACAATAATTCTCACCGATACCCACTTCAAATATCTAAAACCAAAATATCAAGGTTAGGAAATTTTTATAAGTTCTTTTAAAATGACCCAATATTCAAATCTTAATTCACGTGGTGTTAACAATAGGACCACAGACAGTGAAGCGTACTAGCAAAAAATGTTTAGCTCCCATACGTCCACAGCCGGAATATATGCAATATATTCCGGCGCTACATTTACTTAGATACAGTAGTTATCCTGATAGGTTAGAAAAACCCTCGCACTAAACAAAAGTTACCCAGAAGAAGAAAACATCGTTGGCTAACCGACATGTTCAATTTACATAATATTATGTAACATACAATGTATCTATAATAATGCTTGTCAAGTGTCCCATGTGGTTTCTAAAATTAAATTTAACTATTCTTGTTCGGTCAGTTTATGTTTAGCGATGGGCAAACAACCAAATAATTAGCTTGCTAATAACAAGCGCTTGCGCGGCTCCGCAGTCCACACTCAAAAGAGTTCAACGCTCGTCCACTCAACGAACTAGTCTCACGATTCTATACACAATAGCTTTTTTCTGCAGCCTTGTTTTTGGTTATGACATCATCTGAATGATAATTTTGATGGAAGGAGGGAGTTCACTTGGAATAATAAACATATACTAATTGTTAATCAGAGGTAACACACGTGTACTTTTTTACTTGAATCATACAGATTTTGCATTTCAATCAACATTTAACATACCACATTCTATCAATATTTATAAAGAACTGAAATTTTATCTTAAAATTGTAGTACATTTAAGATTACCCGTTAAATTTCAAGTGTAAAATAAATAATTATGAGAAGACGGTAAAAAAATTTAAAACCTGTAAAGTGCAGGTACGCAATGCTCGCTATTTCATAAAATTATGCAATTAACAAAACCATTAAAATTTATAAAACCCAATAGTTAAAGAACAAAGAACAAAATAACCTTGAACATTCCAACACTTTGCTATTCTTAAAACATAATAGCGAATATGTTTCTTTTTATAAGGACCGATGATACAATCATTTGAGGACTGCAAAAAGTTTAGGAGTAATTTTGGTGGACGAGGCTCCTTGCCCTGAGGCGGCGTCGGTTACGTAAGTTCATCTAGTTTCAAGGTCGAGGACGTTGCTCCCAAATCGCTGATCGCGTCCTGCCTTAGGAGGGGGGAAACGAGTGGCTAGTTTGGACGTTCGGCTTTTTGCTTTTTTAATTTTTTAGGTACAAATTATTTAAGAACTCTATCGTAGTTGTTATAGCTTTTCAGTAGATAAAGATAGTCAATTATTCAATAAGTTTCATGAAACATTGCAAAAATAGGTGTATGTCTATATTACTTGGTGTTAGGTATGTTAATACGCGGAAATCACTTTGTCATTTGCAGCAGCGAATTTGTTTGATCGCCACACGGTCACTACCTACGTATTCAAAAAACAGTAATTCGAATCAGATTACTGCAGCCAATGACATTAACATTTAATTATTAGTTTTTTTTAATATTTTCATTCTTAAAATATCATCGATACATTGTAATGATAACATCCTGCTATCTAGCAGCATTTTTATGTTATAATGGACTTCATATGCAACTTTTGAATGGACCATATTCCAGTTTATTACAACGGTAGTAAAGGAAAAATCTAAACATGTATCGTTAAAATATGCACGATAATTAATGCGAAGATTTAAAAAATACACTAAGAAGTCACATAAATCACTTCAAATTCGTTCGAAAGTTTTGAAACTCAAAAAGGAACAATGAGTGGACCATTTCTTATACAGCCCTTGCTACTGTTTGGTGGATTTCTTTTATAACCCTTCCGTAGAAAGTAAGCAGTCCAATAAATTATGGTATCCTGCTCGTTTACTTGGTCATTCCTAAATAGTCCTTTTTAAATAGCGCTTTATAAAAGCTATGACATTTTCGGTTAAATCGGATTATCCAGAATCAATTTTAATCTCCTACCTTTTTTTCAATTTTGTTATTATTGTGATATAAATTTTCAATAACTCTTTTACATTACCACTATATTTAGAACAATAATAGATAAACTTGTCTTCTATAACGAAGCCGCTGCTGTTCAATGGTTTCTATTTTCTTTTGATTTTGTCGCTTGAGAGATTAACAAGTACTATGTTATTGTTCTCGTCTTGCTTCTTTTGATATTATGATTTAATCGAAAAACTTATATGTCATGGACTTTTGGATCCGGGGTCTGCAACCTAATTATTTATTTTGTAAAACTATGACTACCGTTCACAGGGGAAGTGTGATAAGGATTAAGATTAAGTATAGGTAGTAGACACGAGCTATTAGCAAGGAGTTTTTAAAAACTTAGTGGTTGATTTTGTACAAGGTATATGGTGTCCTGCTTCTTAGTGTCCTCTATTGAAAATAGTCGCTTTATGAGTAAATAATCATAGTAGTTTCCTAAATTCTCTTCGGTTTCATAATAATGAAACTATTATATAATCCCAGTCAAAAACAATTTTAAATTAGTAGATTTTAGAGAAACTGCTGATATTATTGTGCCCCGAAAAACTGAGATACCAAAACCCAAATTGTTCAGTTTTTTGTGACAACATTCTCTAAAGAAGTGCGTACATATTTTTTGGGTTCCTTTAGACGATTTGTCCGGTTTGTTTAAATTATTGTTTTAGGAATTACAAGGCCACCGTAAACATCGTTCGTTATTTCTTAAATGTTTGCGTTTACAAATTTGTATTATAAAAGTACTAGAGACAATTCCCGTTACAGCTCCTTAAAAACACTCACGCACATTTATTTATAGGAAATGCAATAGTTACTGTGTCATTGTGTTTTTGTCACTGCAACGTGTGTATGGCTGAGATACCGTTATACGAAGGTTTTTTTACACGACAGGGCGTAATGGCCCACCCTTTGTAAGCAAAAAACTTAAGGGTTCGGCAGGTATACAAATCTGTGATAAAAGTCCTCGATTAAAGGCAGCAATTTACGTTATATAATATAATATTTTTTTGCCGTTTTCGAATCTGCTACATCTCTTTTAAGGTTTTTAACTGTAAAATTTATAAAAGACTATCAGATTGTGAAAAAAATGTAAAAGGCTATCTTTTCGATCGCATTGTTGCGAGGAGCCATTAGCTGAGCACAAACACAAGTATGTGCCTTAAAACATAATCATTACGCCACGAGCAGTAATACACTGGGTATTACTGACCTTTAAATGATGAAGCCTGTTAATAATTATGAAAATGTTTGAGCGTACATGCTTTGTCGCTGCTACTTGTTATTGGCTTTATTGATGTAAAAATTATCTAGACAGGAATGAATATCTTTAACACATAATAATAATATTTCAGTGTTCGTTCTCTCTACATTGCTAGTTAGAGGTATTATAATAAAAATAGCTTATATAACACCACAAGGGTTTATAACTTCACTTAAATTGTATTGATAGGGCGCGATATCAGTTAGTAATATATTAATAGTAATAACTATTAGTAGCAGCAACAAAATCTTTACTAATGTATAAAATATTCATAATATATGTAAAATACATAAATAAATTCTATAAGGTCTGTTAATTTACTTCTGGTAATTACAATTTAGTAATATTAAATATTGTTTAAAATAGGTTTATTTTGGAAGGGTATTTTTAGGTATTCTTGAATTAAAATATTTTATGCCTAAAAATTACTTTTCATTTATATAAGTAATTCTGTCTTCATATGATAGTTATGAGCATGAGTTTAGTTTACTATCAGATGGACGTACTTTTCATCTCGTTGCTTCGTGACATAAAAAATATCCTTTTCAGTAATATAATGTGAGGAAGGTATTTGGAGAGGGTAGACGTGAATCAATAATTTTCATATTTCCTACCAGATCACCTTGCCTAGATAGAAATAGTAAAAAGTGGACGTGTGTCGACCATGGCATTGGTACGTTCGCTAGGCGTCCCGCTCTTGCGCAGCAGTTCGTTCACCCGCAGTGCGGAAGAGGTCGGCGCGGGCGCAGGCGCGGGCGCGGGCGAGCAGCGAGCGCAGGAAGGACGTCTCCGACCATGAACCGAGCTACATTTTATCAGTTATCCGGAGCCAACGGCACGCTACGCCGTCTCAATGCACGCTCCGCCACCATGACCCTCTAGCTCGGCAGTATTTAGACTGAAAGCAACGTAGATCTCAAACAAGACTTATTATTTTTAATATTTACTACTATTTTAGTGACGGTTTTGTGTAGTGGTTTAGTTAAGTTTTTGTGACAAGAAAACAATTCTCGTGGATTTTTTTACACAATTTGGATTTATTTTTTACATCATTTCATTGGATTATTATGCTGTTTCCGGTGAGTACGATAAAGTAAATCAAGTGTTAAATTGTTTTCTTTTTTAGAGCTTTTCTTGGAGACAAGTACTTACAATAAAAAGACATCAACGCGTATCTCAAATGTAATGCTTTATCTTAACATTATTTACTAACAAAGTAACAATTTTTTTTATAAATTAGTATTTGATTAAGATGTTTAAAACTCTAATTAAAAATTCGTTTGACATTTATAACTTATTTCTATACAATAATTTTAAACACGTTTGTACATATGTGTAAGAATCATTATCATAGATACTTACATATACTGTCTGAATATTTGTTAAAGAAATTCTTTTCTATATTTTAAATTCAAATGTAATAAATATTCTGAATATTTATGACAGATATTTATATTGTAAAATTTATAAATTGGCGTTGATCTATCATCTATTGATTAACTTTGTTATTTTTTATTGTTTAGATTTATAAAAGAAGAGATGTTTAATATAATATTTTTAAATCAATGGCAGACTTTACTGTAACAATTTAGTTATGTAGTTACATAGTTTTCATAACAGCCAAACGTAATAACGACTATTACTATTTATCAGGTTTACCTATTAATTATGATTATATATATTTAATAACTAGTAATGTTTATTTATATTATTACTAATGATACTCATAAATTGCGACTTGATGTGATACATATGCATATACACACATGTACATTAGATCACCTATCACTGCTGGGTCGCCGCGCACTGAAAAAGCAAACCTTGAACTTTTCGAGTTCAATTTCAAGGCGAATATTTCGCACACGTGATCTACCTATACCGAGCTTACGTAACCTCGCAATCGTAATGATCGATGGATCCGCGGATCGAGCACAAACACAACACTCTTGTACCTGCTATAGATATTAACGCAATTAAAATATATTTTGATTATAAACACATGAAACAACTAACAACTTTTTTACATTCCAATTGCTGAGATTTTTTACGAAGAAAGTATCTAGGCTACTTATTCACTCCCCTGAAGTTATGAATAATGTTTAAAAATTGTAAATCTCAAACATATTTAATTTTAAATGTTATGATAGATTTTTCATGTCCGTATTTAAACTACCTGTAAACATTATAAATTAATATTAAATTGGGTAAAAATTGCTGTAAATCCACAGAAGTAACATCATTTTAAATAAAAATATTTAAATTGATGTTACTTCGGTACATGAAAAATACAAGTCATACGGTACATACAACCTTAAAAAGCGGGGAATGGCAAAGAAAAGTGAACTCAAGCATTATTAGCGGAAGACGCAAATTAGCATATAAGGTAGCCGCGATTTCGGCAATGACACTGGCTACGTCGATGATATAACAGCGGGCTGACAAACCCGTGAAAAGTCGGCCATTGAACCGCGCTGAACAGGCTCCGAATGACTTTGATCCGCTTTCGCTTATGCGATTTTTGTGTTTACACCGTTGACTATAAAGTTGAAATACTCTTGGCCGACGTTTACAAATTTATACAGTAAAAATTCATTATTCGATGTTTATGATGCAAGTATACACGTATAGATGTTATTATTTCTTTATACTTCAAAAATACTTTCATGTTTAATGTTAAAAAAAAATAGACATGGTTTATTTTAAGATATTATTTATTATTAAAAGCATGGTTCTAGTTACTCATAATTACTATCATGGTTTACGGAAACGTGGAGATATTAATAGGTGGGTTAATAAAATTGAATGTACTTAATCGTGGTCTTACAGCGGCACTTGCACTCGAGCGTCTTATGTGAGAGTGCCAGGAAGGTCCTTGATGGGTAGAAAGTAAATGCCTGGTAAACATCGGGCACGCGTGCAGCGGGGAAAGGGGCAGAGGGGAGGGCTGGGTTGATGCATGGAACCTGTTCGGACAACGGTACCTCGTGTCGTGCCCAGGGCAACCACGCACCTAGTGTTATGTAATGACTATTTCCATGGCTTTGTTGTTTATGTACACACTACCTCCATTTTTTAAAAGGATGTTTACGTAACCACTCATTCCAAAACTTTGAAGCACTAGCCGGAAGTTAAGTTTGATGTTGACTTTATTAATATCAAAGTCAAACATAATGCCGGAATTTATGTTTTGACTACATGTTTATTAACAAAATTTGTTAGATTAGTAAGTACAGACGAAAAATATTTCCACTTTCTCTCTTTTATTAAAAATTATGACACGAAATGATAAACATATTATTGTCATTACTCGGAAATATATAACGCAATAATTATACTTAGTATGCTAATAACATTTGTAATTTTTTTTTCCTACTATATAGCTTCACAAAGTCCATTCTGTTCCGCAAATTATTTTATAAACCTTAAAGATAAAGCTATGTAGCCAGACATAAAGATAATCTATTGTTTACAGCTACTTTATTTTTTTAACAGTTTTTACATAATAATAGTAGTCTATAAAAAATTGCAGGAAGTGCAATGTGCTTTATAACGCTACTGATGTCACGGTGAGGTGTTCCACATAAATTTGATTCAGTGAATGTATTACATTAATAGTTTGTATGCCACGAGCCTTCCGGTGGTCGTAAACCAAAGCAACGGTTTACATTACCACACTATAGGCAAACGCACACAACTTATTATTACTATTAACTAACTTAATTATTATTTTTTACTTATAAATAGTTTCATATACCCACACATTTAAGTTACGACCTTAAATATGTGTGCGTTACATTTTAATATAAAATTGTATCTAAAAAATTTGTCCTCTCAAATGGTTCTAGATTATTACGTGATTGCGTATGTCGATTAATATTTGGCTAATAAGAGGGATTTCTCATAGAAAATGAAGAATGTATGTACTTAAATAGCTCAAACAATTTATGGAAACCAAAAATTATTTAATTAACTAGAATTTTTTTATCTTACTCTAGCGCAGCGGGCGGGGAACCGGGGTAAATTACCAAAACGGGGTAAAAATTAGACTTTTGTGAGTTAAAAGTATATTTTTTTAATTTGCTATTTGCTTTTTTTTTTTCATCTACGTACACAAAAATATTTTGGGATAATGATTAATAAAGTTCCCCGACCGCTGCTCTAGCGCATAGATCTCATCAATTTTATAAGTTCAATCGAACACTACGCCGACCCGCTGAGCTCTGATTTCACCCTCACATCGTTCATTTTTTGTAAACACGACCTAACGGTAGTTCGCTTCCCTATGCATAGAATGGAACGCTGCTATAACAGTGAATATGTAACATTTTATACACAATAGGCATGAGTGTATGTACCTGCCGTTAACAAATGGTTGAAAGAACATGTCATGTAATCATCCATGCAAACAGCGCTTACAAATCATTGATTACATCTTCATTTTCCAAAATAAATAGGAGTATGCATACTACTGTTAGAGGTTCTGCAGTTAATAACTTCGTAGTAAGGTTTTTTATTCTATTGTTAGACGCATAGGTCTTGAATTTTTTTTTTCTAATTCTTTAAAAAGGTAATAATTAAACCTCTTTTTCTTGTCTATTATTGAAAAAATTGTTGTCAAGTAAAAATAAAACAAAAAATATATTGAGAAGGTCTACTGGTATTGAAATCAAATACAATAGCTCTAGAACCAACAAAAATAACCTTATTATAGGCCCGTTTGATTAAAACTGCTAAATGCATCTAACGGTACGCCACTTTACAAAGCTCCGTTGAAGAATACGGCGCCGAACGTTTACTGCAACCTACACACACTTGTTCATTACTTTACAAACTTTTTTTTATATTATTGATGCTGTGATTTTTCTATAAACCTGTTACATTCAAAAGTTTGTAATTTTAACAAAATAAACTAACTCTCTATTTATGAGTTGCGATCAATGATTTTGGTAACAATGATTTAAATGTGAGTAAATAATAAAATATCATAGTTATGAGTGTAAATACAAACATGTCGTTAAATGGAGCACAATATTTTCCAAGTCGAAACTAACAAAGGAAAGTAAACCGTCGTGCTTCGTTCGATCGATGAAAGTAAAGGCCGGTGTAGACGGGCGAGAATTCCCGTTAGCCGGCCGGGCCCCGGGCTCACGGAATACTAAACGCTGACATACTGCGCGGCTTTTGACCCTATCCACATTCTAGACTAGTACTTCACACCTTTATTCTATCGAATCTACCTGCCTACGTAGACAGCTGAAACATCTTTGAATGAAAGCACTCATAAATCAGTTGTCAATGCTACTATTACACTACGTTCTATATAGCAATGTGAAGATTTTAAAACTGAATCCACTTCTCAAGTTTTTCGATTATAAAATTAACAACAATAACACAAATTTTTAAAAATGTTATTGTTTGTGAAAACGCCTTTACACTTGAAAAATTATAGCAGATGTCCGTAAGGAGCTACCGTGATGATACTCGTCACATATAAACATTATGAAACTAAGGTAAGCCCATTTTATAATTCTAGTAACACGGTAAAAAGGCAAACAATTTTTTTTTTGTTCGTACTTATTATGTTTCGTTTAATTTATTGCGGGTACCATTTGTGCATTTTGCCCGTGACTGTTATTTTGTCTTTAAAAAGGTCTTTACAAATTTATTTTTTGCATAAAAAATCCAATTTGCACAAATAGCGTTTTTTAGCACGTCCATTGTCTTTTACAGTTCATAATAAACATAAACACCGTTATTGTTTGTGCTCGGGACAGGACCTTAACAATTTTAACAACTTGAAATAGAAACTTTTAGCAGAATGTTTAGTAAAAAATAAAGGGTATTTATAACAAAAACTTTAAATATCAGTTACTTTTCAAAATTGTGTAATAGCAAGAGTTTGTAAATCTGATCATTTCAAAGTTTCATCTACAATTTATCGAGACGTTTTAGTGTAAATCTGTAAAGTTTTCTACGGATATGGGTAGGAGAGGACAACGACCCTACGCAAAATTCGCTGCATTGGGCTAGGTCTAGTGCATGCGCGTATGTAGAGCCGTCAACACGGAAGCATCCCGAGCGGGAGCGCACTACGCGCCCGCTGCCAGACAGAGCAGGAGGAAGGGCATGAATGAGTATTGAAGCCTACCGAAGAAGGGGGAAATAGAGTTTGCATTGCGAGCACCACTTCCACAGATATAGATGGACAGGCTCTGCGCTATACATCGTACTAAGGGAGATCAATAATCGCTTTTTGAACAGAAGTAGCATTAAACAACTTTTTTTTTACATAAACATACAATCTTTGTTCTTTAATTTGTATGAAAAGGAATATAGTTATCAAAACATTATGAAAAACGAATGTATTGTGACTAACCGTTACAAAATTTAACGAGAGGATTACTGTTAAGTAACAGTTAATGTAACTTGCAAAAATCATGAAGTCTTTGTATTATAGCAAAAAATTGGTTCCTATTAAATTATGTAAAGCATTTGATATTTATGGAATGTAAAAAAAATATGAATGTCTATTAATCTCATTAGTTAAAAAAATATTGATTAGATTATCTTCTGCTCTTATTCAGCGATCTCATGCTTTCTCCTCTGAAATTTGTGATAAAATAAAATTATAAATAAATAGCTGTATACTTTTCGGGAGCCTAGAGAAAATTGGTGAAGGTGTCGTCGACCCCTGTGCCTAATAGTAGTACAGTACAGTAGTACAGCGTTCGCCCGTGTGCGGGCGCGGGCGTGCGATTTATTCGCGTGGCGGGAGGCGAGCGAGCGAGACGCCGCGCGGCGCCGGGCGGCGGGGCTAGCGCAGTGGGACGAGGCGGCCGCGGCCGTTCACCCCGGAAGATTCACTGTTTTGATACCGCACAAGCCTCCGCCGACGTTGGAAAACTGCATTTTCTTTGATGCGCTTCGCTTTTCACGCTCTAATTGACTGCCAATAGGATGTAATGATTTTTATTTATAATAGGGACTGTTCGAGCAGATTCATTTCCATCGACAACTCTCTAACATAACATAAACAGCCCAGATCCTGCTGTAGGGACTCGAGGCCTTCTCTGATAATGAGAGAATTGTGGCCTTAACCCACCACGCTGGCCAAATCCGGATTGGTAAATAATGCCAGTGCACTGATATTTAATTTCTTAAAACGCACATAACTCAAAAAAAGGCCAAAGAAAATCGGACGCCGAGGTTTGTAACTAGTCCGCTATCACGGCCATAATTTCAATAGATGTTAAATGACATGGATGTTGAAGCGTGCTTGCACAGAATACTCCTGCCCTCGTATGTTGGTAGTAGGAAAATGATATTACTATCACAGCAGCAGATTTACAATAGGATGATGGAAGCTGACCAGACGTCAGCTAAACAACCCAATCACTAACAAACCATCACACCACGTGGCTCCAGAATTGAACCTGCGTGTTACAAGGCAAGCTGTTAGCCACTGTCCTAGGCTGCTAAACAATGGTCATATTATTTAGCTATAATTAAATATCTAACCGTTTCATTTCAAACTTTGTTATAAACCCGTGTACATTTGACGTAAACCAACCGTACGTATAATACAGAGTACGTATAATAAGTATATAAAGAGAATAAAATATTCCTTAAATTAAAAGTTGGCATATGCAATAAAAATTCAAACTTAGCAATAAAAAAATTTACTTTTTAACTAAAAAATTAAATGGCTATTAAAAATATCTTAGACAGGAGATAATCATCAAATTTTGCTAAAAATAAGTTATTTAAACCCGTAATGTTTCAAGCTATATAACTAAATAAAACACGTGAAAGCACACAATGTACATATGCACGTTATTCTTTGGTGCTTTAATCGAAAATAGTTTTAACTATGCATTTATCGATTTGTACAATAGTAACAGCGTTATATGTATATATCAATCATTCTTGCACAGCGAAAGTTTAAGATATTTAATCGATTCTATTTTGATTTATGTTAAGATGAAATCGAAAGTCTGTATTAAATAATACCCTAACATGATATTTAATCATATCTTAGTAATATGCTAGTAAGTACTGTTGGTTTAATTTCTACATATCACGTAGACATTGCGATAGGTCGCGACATGCCAGAAAAGGGCAGACATTGAGATAGGTCGGAAACCCCCTAATCGATTATACGACCAAAACAGTCCTATAGCTGTCTGGTGATTCCCCCATACCAACATCGAATCAAAACTGTCATAACATACTTTTAAAAAATAATAAATTTTAATTGTAAGTATGTACATAGTTAAACTTGATTGTTTTCATAAATAACCTGATTTAAATAACACAGTAAAATCTTTAAACATGTTCTTATTCATAATACAAAAAATATTTTTTTTTGAGATATATGTAACTAATATTGTAGATTTTTTTCGTATGCTTTAAAAATATTGAATATAATAGCAAGGCAATGCGCTAGATCATTTTCCCGAGAATAAATAGTTTAGAGCTGTAAATAGCGTGGTAAAGAGTTTTAAATAGGATTAATCAATAGTGGATAGAATTGGATAATATTGCTTCGGGTTGGTATTAGAGGAGTATGATAATGTATCGCTCCAGAACTAGTTAAAAAATTACTTTTGATCTCATGTTTGCAACTGCAGCTTAAATGATATGTAATAAGTCTAGTAAAGATTTAAGAATGATTCGAGAGTCAAAGGTAAGGGTGCGTGAAGGCTGTGTCGACGACCCGCGAGAGTGAAAGCGTGTTCCGGGGAGGCGCAGGCGAACGTCGCCCGCCCGCCCTGCCATGGCTTTCGCTGCCGTTCTCACGCTAGCACCACGCGTTGTTTTCAGGTCTCCTTAAATAATCATTTTAAAATAAACTTTATTAATACACGTTACATAAAATAATTTATTTCTGTATTAAATTAGTAATCTAAGGACGGTTACTGATTTTTCATAATTTTTTATCGATTTTCTATTATTAAAATTAAAAAAAAATGTGATGAAGGAATTTGTCGTGAAAATAAGTAATCGTTTGTGCTATGGTGGGATTACGGCTATCATCAATAAAGTGCAAGCGTGGATCGGGAGCACGGTCACGGCGCGCCGCGGCCGCCCGCCACACTACGGAAGTAATGAACTTGAATGCAGCGCCGGCCGCCGCGCCGCTCCGTCCCGCTCTAGTCTAATCGGCCGGCGCTAGGCGCGAACGTGACGTACTCACTGCACTCGCTGTCAAATTCGTCCGCATTCTCCATCACGAGCCGCTTTCGTCGTCGATGCGTTTATCGGAACGAGACGCGGATATGTGTGTCGATTGCATTCTCGACTTCGTAAAAGTGCATCTAGGTCGGTCGGCGTAGCGGCGCGGAGTCGGGTTAGTGCAACGCGCTCCGCCGTTAGACGTGCGGCAGGTCGGAGCAGTGCGTTGCATAATGCGCCGGGCGCGACAGCGGCCCGCGCGCTGACCGCCGGCGGCACAGCTCGGGCCGGCCGGCGCGGCGGGCGCCATGAGAGCGCCGCGACGGCACAGGCCCCTCGTACCGCTGCTTACGCTCCGCATCCACCTCGAGTACCTTAAGTCGCTCGACACCCTCATATAACCAACACGGCTTAACCATATAACCATACGAAAACACTAACGGCAAACCGACTTGATTGTTAACGATAACAGAAGTAACAACTAACACCAATGACAAGAATGCGATAAACGAAGATTTTTGTAAGTATCCAAATAACAGTATTGTCAACACGATTATTTACTTATTTATTTTCTCATTATTTACTGACAACTTTACCTTTAATGTTTTATTTAATTTGCTTCGAGAATTTGCTTTTAAAAATGAAAACGTACAATATTATAAAATAGTTGTATCGAGTAACGCATAAGAAATCACTTGCAAATTATTTAAAAACGTAAAGTTGTTAACTTCTCATCACTAAAATAAACCACAAAAGCAAACATCCTTAGGATAAAAAGTGATAAAAAGTAATTAACGTAAAAATCAAGAATCATTACAATACTTATCTAACGGATAAATGTTTTATGAAATCAAAATAAGCAAAACAAAAGAAAGTATTTAGCGTTTCGTTTTTCAGAAATATTATAATTTCATTAAACTATATTCTTGACACGTTTCCTAATTTGCATTCAATTTAGTTTCCGCATTAGCAGTAAGCAACATAGCGTCTTTATCTGGCCTATAGTCTGTCTATTTGTAGTGGAAACATTGGCGTATTAAATTATTATTAGACTACAAGGTTAGTTTTCTCGTTGCACACTTGCATGTGCGAAATTTGTAAGCAATACTATGGACAAATTCAAAAACTTTTGACGGGACCTAAGGTAAGATTTTTAAAGTAAAAAATCTTTTCTCGTTCCAAGAACACTTCCATATAGTCACAAAAAAAATTGTGTTTGCAACACATAATAGTGGCCTGAATATTCGAAAAGGTACAAAAAATATCATAAGTGTCTTTTTATAAATAAATAATTATCAAACCTAGTAATTTTTTAGCAATTTGTGGTATTTTAAAAGTTGAGCTCTAAAAATTTTATGTTTATAACAATAATTTAATTTAGCTTTTAATTGGAGTCTCATTATTATACATTTGATTATTAAACTAAAAACATTTCTTAGTTAGTAAATAAAGCTTTTAGTAGTTTTCATACTGTGACAATGATTATGTAAGTTTGTTAACAAGAAAATAATTTTTTTAACTAGACATTTTGTAATGATACATGTTATTAACTTTGTAAGATATATCAGATGTCAGAGTTATAAATATCCAATTTATTTTATATGTATGTTTAAACATACCCTAAAATTGATTTAATTGATAGTTAAACCTTTATTAAACCAATATGGATCTATTTTTGAGAGTGAACTCCACGGAGAGTATTAATTTGATACCAAAAATATTTATGTAATATACTATAATTTATTGTTATGTATATGTGTACGTAGCTGACTTTTTTCTAAATGCCGCCGTATTTTTTATAACGTTTTTAGTATAATCGCAATCGCCACTAAATGTTCAATCAATCGTTACATAATACAATGCATATGCGAACGATTCGTTTTGCGTGTTACTATGTACTGTACTCGTATATCGTGTGCAGGAGCGCATCAGTGCAGTGCGGCCGCGCAAAGGGGCAAGTTCACGAACGCACGGCAAGGTTGCCTTCCTGGTGCGCGCGCGCCGCGCCGGCGACTTATCGCATTGATCACACTATTATCGTTTTCCACTATAACGTCAGTTCATTCAAACATAATTTTATATCTCACGACAAACACAGGTACATAGATTCTTTATAACTTAATTTATATCTCACAAAACTATTTTTTAACAGCCAACTAAGTGTTTCACTGCTAGAAATCAAGACTGTTTCTCATAATGAAAGGCTTGTGGTCTCAAACCACAACGCTAGTCAAGTGCGGGTTGGTAAATAAAATAGTATAAAATATAAATAATAGTATATAAACTATTTTTGTTTATAGCATAAGCTTGAAATAATTCAAGAGTAGAGATATATTGAAAACAATAATTTAACTTAGAACTGTTTTAATGTGATAAAGAAAAGACGTATTTGCTATTTAAACTACAGTATAGACCAACAGCTTTGATTACCCATATTCATTCTACTGCTATCAGTAGAATTTATGTTTGTAATCAAAGCAAAAACTATTTATTACGTAGACTAGGACATCATTAAACGGTTTAACGTTGCTATCATCTAACTTTAAAACCTCGTTTAATATGTACTTCAATTCATCAATAATAACTAGTTTAATAAATTGTAACCTCAACGTATGCATTGTCTGAAAATCTGATCAAAACTTAGGCTCATAATGAATGTTATCATGTTTCTCTAAGGGGTAATACACTTATAAGATACACCAAATACAGGCTATTTTACACGCCGTTGTAATAATGATTAGATTTTCGAATCGTTGCTAGATATGTCCAGTTCCCATAAAATGCGCATAAAATAGCCCAGGTCGCAAATCGAGCCGCATGCCTCGGTAACAACGTTTACGTATGTGTTGCGTAACTCGCGAATAAACACGTGCTCACAAACGACCCTACAATCAGTACGAAATTACACGTACTATATAAAGGCAAACGCAACGTGACTATACATGCCCGACATACCATGTTAAAACAATTGTAATCATGGATATCATGGTGCCTATGGGAAAGGTTAAAATTCTACTTACTTATTATTTATTAAAAAGACAACATACATCCGTCACATATATTCACAATAACGGAGAAATTATACACGCGTTTTAAGTAGAATTGAACCTTTACGTATAATATAATAATAATTCGTAATTTAGGTTTTATTTGATGATTCATTTATAAATTTAAAAGCTTACTAACTCTTAAATTTATTAAACTACTGCTCTGTAAAGAAGTAGATAATTTGATATAAAAAATTAAATGTTTTGCTTTTATACAAAATATACAATAGTCTCCGTGGATCGAGAATTACGTATACGTAGAATTATTAGTCTAATATATAAATAGGTTGTGAAAAAGGAATATTTCCGTAATCTGTAACTATTCAGTAAAATAATTAGTAAAAAATTGTTATATCATTATTATATACTATTACAGACTGTTTCTGATATTTAAGTATCCATTGTAACAGCCATCGGTTGTCTGTTAGCGAGGCTTTTTTTATAAATTTTCAAGGTGTATTAAATAAATTGAAGTTTCTCTAGTTCGTGTACATGTAATTAAGCTGTCTATTTTTTCTTCTTTAGAACATTTCCCGTCCTATGACGGGGTCTGCTTTAATAATCATTAAAATGACGTCGGACATCATTTGAAAGACACAACAATGTCCGTTGTTGTAAAAAAAATATTTAATTTGTTTTTGTAATACATGTTTATTAATAATAAATATTATTATAAATACAGTTTGTAACATTTTTGTATACCGCTCTCGCCTTCAATAGCTCACAGTTCATCAAAGGCGTTATTCTAGAATATCACTTCTTCTCTTCTCAATTATAAATGATTGGACTTGTACACATCTAAACAAAATTTTCACTATATATCTTTAATATGACTGAGACCGCCCTTTTAACCGCAAATTTTACAATTAGTATTTAATAACACTTGTTTGTCTTTTCGCTAAAACATTCACAGTTCAAGCAGCAAGCAAAATTTTTAAGGTATATTTGAAAAGGTATTTTTAGATACCCTAAAATAAAACTACGTAAGTTATGTAAGTATTTATTTATATGTTGGATAAGTATTATGTACTGTTTTGTATATGTATATACATTAATATGCGTGCGAAAATGTATTTAAATAAATTATTTTTATATTAATATTGGTAACTATGTATATTTTTTCTGACTGGATTATAATTCCACATCTCCAATAACATAATTTTTCCACTTTGCTTGATGGATTCGTTGATAATGACATTAATTTTGCCAGTTTTGGCCTAATTTAAGAATTAGGAATAAATAAAAAAATTATTAAATTCTTGCTTTCTTGTTTTAGGTACGAGTTTATACAATAGACAAAAGGAAAACGCTGTCTTAAGGAACATACATTATTAAAATGAGGCTGGTAAGAAGACGTTTCATTATGTAAAACTTCTTCATTTTAACCAAAATTTACATGTGCTGAAACAATAGAAATGATAATTTTTCTGTGAAGAATATACTTAAATAGGCATAAGGAATAATTTTGGTGCGCAGTATAAAACGCGCACTTGTCACAAAACTGGGTCAGTAGTAGCACCGCCCATTTATCGAACAGCACTCTTTGCCTCTTATTCAGCTAAAGTAAGCCCTTTGCTGCAGAATTTAAGAGATAGATTAATTTGCAACCGCCAAAGCGCTTGCAGGGTAGGAAGGGTTAAATGCAGTTCGTATGTATACCTTAATCTCTTAAAATACAAGCTGGTAGAAAAAATTATAGACATTTTTTTAATATTCCATGTTGGTACGCATCGAAGAACAAAAAATGAGGAAAGTCAAAAAAAGCAAGATAAAATTAAAGTTATAATTTAAATCTTACAATTTTAAAATAATGCGAGAGTTAACTTTAAATTACAAAAATGAATTTATTACGAAATGTAATTGTAATTATAACATGTATAATATAATGTCTATTACAATAGAAAACTTAATTTCACAGTCAATAACCGAAGAAGTTCCCAGCACGACAGTAGTTGGCCGCACAGGAAGCCCCGGTGACCCAAGTGCAAGATCGGCCGCAGCGCTCGCTGGAACGGGAGCGTACGATGTAACGCGGATGCGCGAGGAGGAGTTTGAGCGGTTAACTGTCTACATAGTTCCTGATGTTCCCTGCGAACGTGGAACAGCCAACAGAGCCGAAAAAACTCTCCCACGCAGTCTCGCATTGAGGCCTTCCGTAGTACTGTCAACGCCTAACACACCGGTAAGAAGTTTAAATCGTTTAGTATCCACCACTAAAGAAAACAAATTCAAAAAAGTCGAATCAATCAATTAATACGACATTGATGAATACTGGTTTACATTTAACATTTTATTTTAATTTATAGTATTTAACGATTACAGACCGAAGGAGTATGGAGCACAGGAGTCATCCCCCGCGGTACACGTTTCGGACCATTCGAAGGCACAAGAACACCAAACAAACCAAACGACAAAGTCTCTTGGCGATATTATTGGAGGGTAAGTTTAATAAAAAAAACCTCTTTGTCATCCTTTTCACTTCGCTTACTTAAATAATTTCCCGAGCTTAAACAGTTACAGGGCTAAGGGTTCTAATTGTAAATAGTGTTATTTAATGGTATTGGCTTAAAAGTAAAATACCAAATACGACAGATTACTTGTACAAGCTTTAAATTATAATTATTAAATGCACAACTCTTTTCTCTAACTAACCTATTCCTCTCTATGTTGGGCCAGGTACAGGAAACTGTCAGACATCATACTTATGGAAATATTAAGGTGAGAATAGGCTTTATAATCAATAATGGTGATGGCTACTTTTTTTCTTAATATAATATTTATGAATCGAACTCTTGCATGTAAACTTCAGAAAAACGATTTTACGTTTTGAGTTTCTACAAATACTCAAAATCTTGTAAAAGTAAAATTTAAATAAATATTAACAATACAACTGAAATAAAAATGTAGTGAGGCTTAACATTGTTTAATGTTTAAAGATGATATGTTGCGCGTCCTGCAACACGATGACATTGGATCTCGTCCTTGACTCCCATCCGTTATAACATGTAAGCATGTTGCTATCAGTTGCACGCGCATTGTAAACATCGTACACGTGCCACGTGCTCACATTTCACGCCTCAAGCAGACAATGCTAATACGGCAGCTTTTATTCTTTTACCTATGATTATTGTTGTGATTCATTCGACATGCGTTTTAATGAAGAAACATTATTCTTACAGATATTTAAAGACAGTGACTATTATTACCTTGACGGTTCCGACACAAGCGTGGCCAACTGGATGCGGTATGTTGCCTCGGCTTACTCGCTCTCCGTAATGAATCTCGTCGCTTGCCAGCATCAGGAACATATATACTTCTACACCATCAGGTAAGATGTTTAACACACTACTACAAAAATGTTTCACATATTTACATTTCATTTAAACGTTTTTATAACCGAAACAAACTGTTCACAGAGATATTATGCCAAACGAGGAACTAATGGTCTGGTATTGCAAAGACTTTGCGACGAGGTTAGGATATGATATTGATCCCGAGAGAGCTACGTATTCAATTTGTAAGCATTTTATTAATATGAGGTTTAGATTATTATATCACTAAATATTGCCTGAAAAATTTTCATGTGTATATTAATTCTATATTTCAGGTAAAGAAGAAACTATCAAAAAAGCGTATGGCCTACCACCTGCTCCAGTTCACCCTGAAATTGCATTTAATCACATGAAATACGTACTAGGTTTAACGAACGCTAAAGAACTTCTAGAATCTGACATTCCAAGCCGGCGAAGAAAACGTGAATCTTTAGATAAACCACTGCAAGAAAATTTTAAACCACGCGAAGATCCCCGAATTGCTAACAAAAATGAGAGGACAATTGTAAGAACAGATCTAACAGGAAATATCGGTCATCACAAATCTGAAAGTCATCATTCTAACGAAATTACTTCATTATCACCCGGTCTTATGCAACCACCATCACCTGTCAAACTACACCACAGAGATAATCAAACTTTGATTATTCATCAACACAAAGAAAGTACATCCCATGTAGTAATACATCAACTTGAAAATCCTAGGTTACATGCTAATAGATCGCCTGCTCAAAACCTAAACCTAAGAGATATGCGCGGACCTTCGCCAATGTCACAAAATCATCAAGATAAACTAGGGAGTAAGTCGCCAGGATTAACGCATTGCGGTGCACAACATTATGAACATCAACTAACGCCGAACGACGGCTCTGTTAGATCGGATGAAGGTTACCACAGCAATGGGTATCACGATGAGTTTACACCACCAGAAGATTCTAGTGATTCAGACGTGGAAAACTATGTTTTAGATTGCTCGAACAAAACAAATGAGCCCAAAGAAACAGTAATAGTTCAAAAAATGGATCAAGACATGCATAGAAATGAATACAGGAAAGTCAAAATCAAAATGCCCAGGGCATATCAATATCAAAACCACAAAGAAATGGACTGTGAAAGTGAAAAAGAACTGATTATTGCTGAAGAAATGGTTAATAATTCACCACAAAATTTGTCACCACCTAGGCGCGACCCAGCCACTTCTACTGTTATAGTGCTAGAGTCATCACAAAATACAGTTCTTCCGTTAAATAAACCATATTACGAAGATGGGACCATTTCACCTTCACCTCAACCAACCTACATGCGATATTCGCCACCCGATACACGTATTTTAGAAACCATATTAACAGGAAATAGAATGGATACTAACAATAATGATCCAAATCGTCGCCAACCTAATGCAACGCCTCCTCCGTCATCTCCTACAGAAATGGCCTATTCATACAAAAAGAGTCAAAGGTATGGCAATGCCTGCAGTCCAGATTCTAGTTCTAATCTTACACCCTTGCCTTCTTTACTACCGTTGCCGCAACAACTACCAACTCCTAATGCTACGTCGGTATACTCAACGTCACCGCCACATACGATGCCACACACAACAGAAATAAGAGAAATAAGGGAAATACGGGAAATAAGAGAGACCCGGTACGAAAGTCATTATCCAAATTATTCATACAGCTTATATTCGCCACCAAATTCTACAATTATCACCCAATTAGGTTCTCCTCCGAGTACATACTCGCCAACAGTATCTTCTACGCACCAGTACGAAAGATCACAAAATGCACAAAGTAATCACCACTACCCTTCATCCACTAGTGTCATAACACTTAAAAATTGCTCGCAATTAAGTTTGATACAAAATTCTAGCGTAAATGGTCAACTAGTACCCCAACATGGAAGTATGAGTCCTGATGGGTCCTGTAGTTTAATGGTTGCGCCAATTAGTCCGAATTCACAAACTTCTCGTGGGTACAGAAGCCTACCATATCCGTTAAAGAAGAAAGATGGTAAAATGCATTACGAATGTAATGTTTGTTGCAAAACGTTTGGACAGCTATCCAATTTGAAAGTTCATTTGAGAACACATTCAGGAGAACGGCCATTCAAATGCAATGTATGCAATAAGTCGTTCACCCAGCTCGCCCACTTACAAAAACATCACCTCGTGCACACCGGAGAAAAGCCGCACCAATGTGACATTTGTAAGAAAAGATTTTCATCCACTTCCAATTTAAAGACACATTTACGATTACACTCTGGACAAAAACCTTACGCGTGTGATCTTTGTATGCAAAAGTTTACACAGTTTGTCCATTTAAAACTTCACAAACGATTACACACTAACGATAGACCATACGTATGTCAAGGATGCGATAAAAAATATATAAGCGCGTCGGGATTACGGACGCATTGGAAAACTACAAGCTGCAAGCCTAACAATATTGAAGAAGTCTTAGCAATTACCAACGCCGCTAACACCGAATGCATAGGTATGTATTTTTACCGATAACAAAAATTCTAATTAAAACGTAATTTTTTTAATACTTATCACAAATTTAAAATTTATATATTATTTTATAAATATATCACAAATAATACAACCGAGAGTGGTTAAACCGAGCGGTGTCGAGAGAGCAACTGCAGCTCGCTGCACTTTCTCTTCGTAGGTGAACCGCAACTTTCACTTGCGCTCTCACTAAACGCGACCGATTTCATTTTCGCGTGCACTTTGCAGGTACCGTCGACAAAGACTGCCACGATAGAGAGGGACACGAGGCGTACGAGGTGCACGCGACGTCGCAGGGAGGGCTCGTGGGTGCCGGTGGGGCGCGCTCTCTGCTGCACGGTGAGGGGGTACTTGGTACTCATGCACACTCCACGACGCCGCACCTGGTCATTCCGGGGCCTCACTCGTCGCCGCACGCGCCTCCGTACCGGACGATACACGGACCGCCGCCCCCGCCGGAGCTCGAGGCGCAGCCTCAACATTACTCCTCCGGTGGTGAAACGCGTCCTAGTGTTATAGAGTCTAGCCAACCACTCATAATCGAGTGCACCTGAGCCTCCCCGGTACACGCACATGTCGGACGTGTGATTCCCCGCCGCCTTTAGTGATTCCATTCTTGTGATTGAACAATAGTATTTTTATAAAAGTTTGAAGAGACAATCGTGATCGTGATTGATGTTTTGACTCGTCTCATTCAGTGGCTATGAGATTATTCTATGAAGATTAACTTGTACATTTGTAAAAAATATATTATAAGTTTATTAGGGTGTCTCTAAGTACTAAGTACTTATCGTCGTAATTAATAAGTACGTGAAGTATTTTTTTCCTAGACTTTGAAGTACTTAAGTTGGGTTCTTGCTGCCTTTTTGTTAATGCTCAATTTTAAACGTCGTAGTAGAGTTCTATTGTAAATAAAATAAATTTTGCGTTGACCTTATTTAATTGAAATATCCATCGTATACATAAATGTATGTATTAAGATTTACACGTAGAAAACTTCAGGTAACAATCAGTTGCGACGGTAATAACGCTGTTGAATGTTAAATAATGTTTTTGAACCTATTGATGGTTTCTCCGCTGTTTATGTTTGATATTTTTATCTCGCCAAAGAAAGTCTTAACATCTCTGCATATTATTTTCCGCTGTACCATTTAAAGATTGAAAATAGTTTTTTCAGATATACGGGGTATTTAATGAGAATTATTTTTAAATTTAATACGTTTTCAAAACGGATAACAAACATAACCTTTAACTCTCAAATTATCGTTAAGTGCCAAAAGCGCGTTTGTATACATTAACACTTTATGTTGTCCAATGAACAAAAAAATTAGTGTTTTTAAATGATTGTTCCTAACTAATGATTGGATAGCAAGCGCATGTGTGCTTAAATTTAATTCTAATATGACCTAGACTAGAATTGACGAATCGTGTACATTATCCCTTCGCTAGAACAAATGGTGCTTCACATCGTAGAGTATAGTATCGGCCGCGACGATGTCCGCGGGGACGAACTCGTACAGGCGGGCGGCGTTACTACACGTAATGTTAATACACCGACTTCTATAGTTACTATATTATAAATCCAAATTTCAAGTTATTACAATTATCCTACTCTAAAAGGCTGAGATAAAACGTGTAAAGAAACGATTGGCAAATATTATTGTAGATGTGGGTATACATGACGCCTAGGTATAGTTCAACGTATCAACTGTACATTTTACTCACCTATGCGGGGTGTAAAGCCAGACAATAGCTTTTTCTATATTTCTATTGTACGTATAAGAATTTTACACGCAATTACTTATAAATTTACTGTATATTTTATACCTACTGTTTACCTACAGAGTACATTTTTGTATCAAAACGAAACCGTTACATTTTTTAATGTTCTCAAATTATTTCAATAATATTTATGTATTTGTTAATTGTATCGAGAATGTAAGAAAAGGTGCGTAAGATATGACTTTGTATAAATTTGCACTTTTTATAATAATTGTGTAAGCGAATTCTGTCAATCCATGTAGCGAAAACTTGTCTGTCATTTTAATTCTATTCGATTTCATTTGTAACCGCTTTAAAATGGTACATTTTTGTTCTGACAAATGAGAAATCCTTTCAAGCATATTAAAAAAATTAAATAACAAAATGTAAATTATACCAAAACAGAATAACTCGAAAAGATTAAAATGACAGTAAATAATGAAATATAATCATTAACATTATCTTGTTAACTTCTCGCCATTCCTTGTTCACAGTTATATATTTTCGTTGAAATTTTATACACACATATTTTTGTACATCCTATGTTTTATCTCAGTATATTTAAATTATTAAAAAGTGAAAGTCGTTTCATGATTTCTGTAAATGAGGGATTATTACTTTTAAATTGGAGATTTCCGATAAACGAAATTATAACATTAATAATACTCTTAAATAAATTATAAATACTTTATAACCCTACATAAATATACGATATTTTAAATAAACTATTGCATATGCATGTATGTTTGCGAAAAACTAATGTGATCTATAACGGATTCTATACATAGTCTCAATCCATTTCGTACGTCATATCATTGTCCTTTAGAGAATCTTCCGAACGCAGCACAAGTGAGCAAAAATACTTATAAAGCTGTGACTCGAAATTAGACATCTTTTCAGATAGACATAGCTAAGTTTATGTTACAGATCTATATCTGAAAGTCGTAGCTATAGCTGATACATAAAATAAAAATGAAAGGATGACGTTTTGAAAAAATTTTGCATTCAACGCAATTTAAAAATCTTACTGTAAATATTTACATCACTACTCTATACCAGTTCTCGTATTCTTAATGATATGTGTACCTATGTAATATTATTTACTACGCAAGTTAAAACTTTATATCAGTCTCATATAAAATGATATACATAAATTTTAAAATGATAGGACTTTCGTAAATTCATTAATAAGTACAACTTACCAATGGTTCATCAATGTAAGCAATATTTGATCACAACAATTGTATTAATAACTTACACGATAATACATATAAAGCGGGACTATAAAGATAATTCTATTCGACTTGTATGCATCAAATAACTATATTACTATAAAGGCCTGTAATTTGTACACCTTGAACGATAATTTTTTATATCACCAAATCCAATAAAAGAGGATGAAAAAATCTTTTATCGTAGTTTCATTACCGTTTTAATACCTTTATTTTAAGTAACTAGAGGTAATATTTAGATAGTCACAATAGCTGGCATCTTATAAAAAGAGGATAACAGAAACCTTTTTTTACAAATATTTTGATCGAGAATTCTACTAACACTTTAAACAATGCACTCCATAGATATGTGTCTCTGTTGACTTAAGCAAAAATTTTAAAAATAAACATATATCTATGTTACGGGATATGCGTCATCAAAGTATCCATTACAATCCTGCCTGCATGAGTGTTACAGGGGTTTTAAAAGGACAGAATTTTAAAAATAGTTTCATGATTAATTGTTATTATTCGTTATTACATTTCATACATTTTCTTCTGGGTTTCTCTTATTTTATCCAGAACTTATACAGTATAAAAGGTTTGATGGTTTGATTTTTAGTAAAAGGTATGCCTATTAGAGAAATTAATAAATAAAAAAAAACTCTTGCATAATACTTAAGAATAGTATATTTATACAAAACAATATAGACATGAAGGTATTGTAAAAAATTTGATTTTCAAAACTTAACTGCCGGTATCAATTCCTCAGGCGCTTTACATTTCTTGTAATGGGTTCTCATGTTGGACGATTGAGTGAATGCAAGTTTACACCTCGGACACGAATATGGCTTGGCACCGGTGTGAAAATTCAAGTGTGACTTCAAGTGATGCTTTTTTGTAAAAGATTTAGGACAGAGAGAGCACGAAAAAGGTTTTATACCTGTGAAAAGAGAGATTATGTATAAGTGAATAATATATTATTCTGTACATTATTGGAAGTCTTTACTTTCAGATTGATTATGACTTGAAGGTGGAATAAATACATCATGAAACTTTTACTATGCCGTAATAAAAACAGGCGCGAAGGATGGCAACGGATTGTGAAGCATGCCACAAACAACTCCAATGACCACGACCACTCTGTCAAGAGTGAAGC
>DWHU01000005.1:0-53102 GCA_018247975.1 Parides photinus
GGGGACCTCGGCTTGGACTGTCACTGCATGCGCGCTTAGCATTCCGAATCAAGGGTGCCCGAGAGGGCCGAACCTCGTCTTGATCGGTTGCTACAAATCGAACATTACTACCACTTCGCAAAGCGTTAGCGCATGGAGAAGAAGGGGCGGAAGAAAGTCCAGCAACGCTCCTATCTCTGATGATTATCGGGGCCCCGCGACCCCAGGTATTGACGAGTGATGTGGCGGTTCCACTAGCAATATCGTAACGAATATTAACGTTAAGTAATTAGCCAGTCATAAAACACATTCCACAAGTTTTTTTTTTCAACATGACAAAAGAAGTCATTCTACTGACTATTATGAAATGTTATAAATTTTGGAAAGAAATTATGGTCATGATTTCACAGTAGTTTACCAAATTAATTTTTAAAAATTCTGGTGAAGGAAATCATCTAGAGCAAACGGACATGTTCCAAGGACCAGCTTTTGTTAATATGTCACATCCATCAACCTGCAGTCGGCCAACATGGTGGATTAAAGGTTACCGCTCTCTCATTATGAGAGAAGACTTGCTCTGCAGTGGGAATATTAAGTGGGCTGTTTATGTATGTTATGTACCAACTGAATCCAACACTTACAAGGTAACCAAGAATTAAAACTGACTTCTTTTTCATCTGTTTTGTTAATACTCCTCCAATATTCTTGAGCAGCAACACATTGTATGCTTAGTAATATAAGATCAGGTGGCAATAGATCTTCGGTACCGCGACTAAAATTTAAGAAATTAACAAAATAACATTTAAATGTGTTGGCTAATACTGAGTATAAACCTATATACATAAAAGAAAGTCATGTTAGTTACACTTATAACTCGAGAACGGCTGAACCGATTTTCATGATTTTTGTGTCTTTGGATTTGTCCTCGTCGGAAATAAGCTATAAGGTAAATTTTGCTTCATCGTCTTAAAAAATTAAACATCCGTCTGTGTCCAGCAGAGACATTTGGATGGAAAAAGTAGTCAGATCGAGTTGTGTCAGGTGACGCTTTTTTCAGAAAATTCAGACGAACAAAATTGCTTTTATAACTTTTTCAATTGGACCCACTGTTGACGAGTTATAGTTAAAAAACGCTAGAGACATGTTTTTGACATTTTGTTGCGAGTATGTCATTCAAATAACAAAGAGTATCTATAAATTTATAAGAAATAAATTGTAGGAATTATATATGATCATAATCCAACGTAATTCAGTTATTATCATCTATAAAATAATATTTGGGACTCTATTAGCTAAGTCTCATGTATTTTATTGTACAGATATAATAAAAAAAATTGTTAATTTTGTATTAATATTAAAATCCCTAACCTGGCCATTCATTGGTTGTTAAGCGAAACAAAGTTCGCCGGGACCGCTCGTATTAAATATTTTAACCCAGTAAATTAATTCTTATAAAAATTGATAATCTAATGTTGTTCTGACACTGGATGAATTACATATATGTTGAGAAAAGTTTGCATTTTAAAGTATCAAATAGTCAGTAATTAACATTTTTCGAACAATTACTTAAGAATTTATTTGATAAGCCTACACAAATGTTACAGTAGACATTAAAAATTTACTTTTATCAACAAACGCCATCCTAGTACTTGAATAGGCTTGTACACTTTGTACTTGTGCAGATGCTACATATAACATTTAAGAAACTAATAATACAATTAATGTAGGGCAAAATTACATTTAATCACTTGTATTTTAATACATGATTGTATATTATATTTTAATCTGTGTACCAGGGAATAGGAACAATACCTACCTTGAATACAATGCCAGCATCTTATCTCCAACAAAGATCATGAGATGAAAATGTTGATAAGCAGAACACTTAATTTCCTTCGAAATTGATTTCAAAGCATTAAGTGCTGTCACAGTTATACCACTTTCACCTATCATACCACTTGCTCCTGGTATGGAATCACCTTTAAAACGACTGTCTAACAAAACTGACAGCCAATCTTGGTACACAGGAGAATGTAATCTAGAACAAATAAAATTTTAACAAATGTATTTAATGAACATAATATGTACTATTTTATAACCTTGTTTAAGACTACAGATTAAAGTGAATGCGTTGTAAAGTGCATAATTTTATTATATACATATATACATTAAATAAAGTCATTTCAGTATCAACAATAGCTGTTTAAAATTATTTTAATAAACAATCACCTAGCACATGTGACAAGTATAAATAAAGTTAGTTATAAGAACTTAAAAAACCTAAATGTTGTCAATATCTGCTCTAAGCTTAAATTGTAAATGTAGCAAATGAATAATAATAAACTGCCCACTCAATGTTTCCACTGCGAAGCATTGGTGGTTTCTCTCACAATGAGAGAGCTGTGACTTTTTATCCACTATGCTGGCAAAATGTGCAGTTGGCAGAAGACGCATAGCTATAAAAGCTGTGTTTATGAGCATGTCTATTTCTCACAAAATTTTAACACTAGCCTCTCCAATATGTATAGTGTATTCAACCAAAAACAAACTGGGCCATACTGAGTCAGTTTGTAACAAAACAGTAAATAAAAAACTTACAGTTCTATATTTTGGCCACAAATATGTTGTACTAGTGTTTTGCAATCAAGTAGCTCCCTGTGAGCATCATCAATATTATCTTCAGTGATAATCATGAATACATGATCTAGAAACTGTAAATGGCAAAACTATTGCTTATTTATAAATATTAAAAATGTAATCCACATTGTTGCTAAATGGGGCAAAATTTCATTAATAAAAACCTCATTATGAATATGATTAAATTTTTGCTTACACTGATAAAATTAGAAAATCCTTAAATATAAAGTTATAAAGGTTACTACCACCTTTATATTAAAATTTGTAGGAAAAATTTGAGTTCGGTTAGCAATTTAAGTAGTGTTACACTGTCACAAACATGACTTTAATGTGTTTTAATTAAATACTACAACAGAATACCATTATAACTTTGCAGCAAAAAGAAAATGATAAGTATTCACATATTGTAAACCTTAACCACACACAACAACCATGGCGCAAGCATTCAATGAAGATAGAAAGACATAAAAACCTTTGTGACACATCTGAGATCTCAAATCTACGAAACATGGATGATTTACTCAACATATGATGAGGTATTTCTCTTGTTTAGATATTGTTAAAACCTTATTCGGAGTTGCTATGAAAGTGAATATATTGCAAATAAATTTAAATACCTCATCAAACACTATAACTGTATTATCTTTACACTGCATTGACGAATAAGTATTGCCAAACTGTGCAGCCATTATACGCTGGGAAGTAATAATCGGCGATAGTAGTTGTGCTACATTGTAACTATCGGTAATGTTCCCATCTGAGCTCTGAAAATTAAAGCCATGTCATTAGTGCTATATATGAAAACTTTTAACAAAACATTAAAAAAGTTGCACGTTTTACTTATAATAATTACCACCTGCTCATTCATTGATTTCATACGTTGCAAAAATGACTCGTCCCATTTTGAAAATAGTAAATTATTTACACTATCGAATATTAGAGTAGCTTTCATGATTATGTGTATTTGTATTGGTAACAATTACTTTGATTTGACGTTTATAATTTTCTGTTTCTGATTTCTTGAAACATAATAACTTGACATAGAATATTTGAGAAAATCATAGACAATGTTAGTTTAACGTGTAAGAATTAGTTTGATTAAAATAATAATTACTGCAATTAAATTTAAAATATTGAACGATTCGTAGAAATTGTGAGTAATAAAGACGACGTGCCATTAAATTTGAAAAAAAAAATTCTTAATTAAATCGTCGTGGTAAATAAAAAACATCTGTTTTCAAAAAGAAACAATTCAAAATAAAAAAAAATTAATCGATAGAGGGACAAACAAAAATTCTTTTCTTAAAATTATATCTAATAGAGAAGTTTTTATTCATATTTAGTTATCACTGTACATCAGTTGAAAAAAGTTAACATTCTCTGTGCTATAAATAATGTTGTTTATTATATCAACTGTAAATAAATCAATTTTCGTTTAGTTATAAAAAAATGAGTAGAAAACAAAATGCTCTTGTGAGTATGAATGGCTTTTGCAAAAATGTTTTTAAAATCAATTAAAGTTAACTTACTTTTTTAATATTACAGAAAAAACTTAAGTCATTATGTTACTTAACATTAGGGGGCTCAATTTCTTACCAATTCATCTATTTCAAAAAAGATTTTAATGGATACTATGATAATGTACTTCAACCCATAAGCCAACGACTTAGTCCTGAATTCGCGCACAAAGTTGGAGTTTCTGCAATTAAATATGGTCTATTTCCATGTGAGCGTTATAATGATCCTGTCGTTTTGGTACGTATTTTAATAGTGTTTATTAAAATATACTCAAATGAAGTTTTTAAATTATATTTATTTTCAGAAAACAAATTTTTTGGCTTATGAACTTAGTAATCCTGTTGGTATAGCTGCTGGGTTTGATAAACATGGTGATGCAGTTATAGGATTAAGGAATTTAGGGTTTTCGGTGGTAGAGATCGGATCCATAACACCAGAACCACAACCAGGGAACCCCAAGCCGAGAGTTTTTCGATTACCTGAAGATCATGCTGTTATAAATCGATATGGTTTCAATAGTGAAGGCCACAATGTTGTTTATAACAAAATTCATAATATAGATAAAACTCTTTTAAATAAAGGCTTATTAGGCATTAACCTAGGAAAGAACAAATTCTCTAATGATGCTTTGGAAGACTATATTTCAGGAATTCAAAAATTTCGGGATGTTGCCGATTACTTCGTAATTAATATTAGTAGGTAGTGTAACAAAATTGATAGTAATTTTAACATTCTTTATTTTTCTGGTTGTATTTATAAATAAGTGAAATTATTTTCTAGCCCAAACACTCCTGGTCTGAGATCACTTCAAAATAAACAGGAATTAAAAAATCTTCTTGAAGGTATTAACAAAAAAAGAAAAGCTCTGCAGTCAAAGAATCCTCCATTGCTTTTGAAACTTGCACCTGATCTAAGCATGGAAGAAATGAAAGATATTGTTTCTGTTATTACTGAAAAAGATTCTGAGGTGCAGGGACTTATTATTTCAAATACAACTGTTGAAAGAGCATCTCTCATTAACAAAGATTTTTCAAGTGAAACTGGGGGACTCAGTGGAAAACCGTTGACTAATAAATCAACAGAAATGATTAAAACCATGTATAAGTTAACCAAAGGTATGTCTATCATACATTTTTTACTAGTTGAATGTAATCCATACTATATGTCCGAATTTTATTTATTATTGATGCCAAAGAAAATTTATTTTTCACAAATTTAAATACTTAAATTTATATTTTCATGTATCCATGTATGCTGGAGATTATTTGGTACAGAGAAAACTAATAATGAATGTTTTTATATAAAAAGTGTTTTTTATATAAAAAATCTTTCATAGGAAAAGCTGTTATTTTTTATATTACAATATGCCTATGCAAAAATATTGTGGGTCTAGTTAGAACAAAATACTATTTGTTACTAATACTCTCTTGTCTGTTAAAGCAAGGAATTGTTTCAAATACTAAGCAATATTGATTTTTCAGGTAAAATACCTATAATAGGTGTTGGAGGTATATTTAGTGGACAAGACGCATATGACAAAATTCTAGCTGGAGCCAGTGTAGTTCAAATATATACAGCATTGATTTTCTATGGACCTCCAATAGTTACTAAAATAAAATCTGAACTGGCTGATTTACTAAAAAAGAATGGTTACAATAATGTCAATGAGGCAATTGGTAAAGGGGCTTATTGATACTTGTTTATAAAATATTTCTTTATTACATGTTTATAGTTATTTTGTAGTTTTTCTTGTATTACTAACTTGCTACATTATCAATTTCACCTGAAAAAAGATTTTTAGTGAGTTACATAATCTAATAAAAGAAATTGGTGATATTCAATTACTAAAAATGAACACTGACTGTTAAAATATATTTGATAACAAATACCAAGTCTCAAATCAAGATGGAAATTAATTTAATAGGAGAAATATTTATTATAATCTTTTCCAGACTATTTGATGTTTATTTATAGTAATGATTACAACAGTCATTAACACCAAATAGTTTTTGTTTACTTCTGTATATTTATAGTACAATGGATAAAGTACTAGTTGTTATATTTCTTAGTTAAGTATACCTTTAAAAGAAATAAACAGGCTTTGTTATGAATATATACCTACCTAATATTTTACATTTTGAAAGACTTGAAGATAAGTATTGTTTACATTCTTGAATATTTTCTACACTAGTTAAATCATATAATATTAGTGTTTGGAGGTTTTTTAAAATGATCAACTCCTTCAAACCAGAATCAGTAACATTAACACATTTCGATACTTGTATAAACAATAATGTGTCTTTTCCATGTTCTAACCCTTTAAGAGCTCTGTTATCAATATATTTATTATTGTGAAGAACAATTTTTTTTAACATAGTGCACCCATCTATAAATGTAAAATAAAATATTATAACACACAAGCTAAAAACCAACCAAAAGAAAAATTTAAATATATACAATTACTTAGGTGCGAGAAACCATAATGTGAAATAGAAGAATCAGTTCCATCGATTTCAAGGAGTTTTGGGCCTATATGTTCTTCTGGTGGAAGTAGATTATAGTCTGATAGTTTTTTACCATCTGCCCATGTTACTTTACCCCCGTTCCTTAAAACCCATTCAGCACAAGCTCTGTCGGGACCCACCACCTTTATTCGGTTGGGATCTGGTTTATTAAACATCATGTTTACATATTCCCAGAATGATCTAGTTTGGTTGATTTGTGGTGAATTTAATTTCTGAGTAAGTGAATTTACCATCTGAAATAATTATATTTTAGTTGTGTAAAAAATACAAGCCATAATTTTTTTTATTTTTACATTTTACTTACACATCGGTGCATAATTTATTATTGTAAATTTATTTTGATATATTTATACAAAATTCAGTTGACATCATAATGTATTTGCTTCTATCGGTCCAGAATGGGCTTAAGCTTTTAGGATGTACAGCATGTAGCATTGATTTTTAATCATATGATTTTATGTTACAATATTTAAATTTGATTTCAAGTTTATTTCATTTAACGCAAAATTCGGGAAAAAATTATATTATAAAAAGTTGATAAAATTGCAAAAATTTTCAATTAATTTTAAATGAGTTTTATTTTAATTTTACGATTATTACAGGTTAAATTTTGTGTAATAATTTAATTAAAGTTTTTGTCTAATTATAGTACGTCGCGAAAATTTTATTGTGCATCAATTACTGCTAAAAAATTGCATGCACAATATTAAACTAATTGTATTTTATCTGTGATTTTTTTGATGTTTTGCTTAATGTTGTTCTATTATTTTTACAAGTTATCCATGTAATTGTTCCTAGTAACTTCATAGAACAGTTATTGTTTTATGTAAGGTTTTTGAATAGCTGGATAAGCATACACCATTTTCATGATTTAGATTACATTATACAGTAACAATGTCTGAAACATACGGTAAGTATTATGCTTACATGGAATAGGTTTTTGAACCATAAATAAACTTACATTTATTATTCTTTTGCAGAGTATTTGTTTAAATTCTTAGTAATAGGGAGTGCGGGAACAGGAAAATCTAGCCTTTTAAATAATTTTATTGGAAATAAATGTAAGTGGACTGTTTTAATAAAACGTTTTTAAATCATTTACTATTTAAATATTACCAGCATTACTTTTTATTAAAAAATTGGGTGTTTTTAGTTAAGGAAGACAGATGCCATACTATTGGCGTTGAATTTGGCTCTAAAATTGTAAACATAGGCGGCAAATCAACCAAATTGCAAATATGGGATACAGCTGGACAAGAGAGATTTCGTTCTGTTACCCGGTCATATTACCGCGGAGCCGCAGGGGCTTTGTTAGTTTACGATATAACATCTAGAGACTCTTTCAATGCTCTTGCTAACTGGTTAAGAGATGCGCGGACATTAGCCAGCCCTAATATAATCATACTTCTTGTTGGTAACAAGAAGGATATTGAAGAATCTCGTGAGGTGACATTTACTGAAGCTAGTCAATTTGCTCAGGAAAATGGTAAGTTATGATAATTTACTTTCTTTTTATGTAATTAATGTGCCTTTATTAAAAATGAAGACTTGGTTTAGGCATATTTTAAAAATATATCTTGGTTATTAAAACTTATTCACCAAACTAAAATAACATACACTACAACAAACCCAAGGTATTAAAAAAAATAAATTAAGATGTTTTGAGACTTGACAAGAAGAGAATTTCTTGTTTCAGAGTTAATGTTCCTTGAGACAAGTGCTAAAACAGGAGAAAATGTGGAAGAAGCATTTTTAAAATGTTCTAAAACTATTCTTGCTAAAATTGAGACAGGAGAGTTAGACCCAGAAAGGATAGGTTCTGGTATACAATATGGAACTGGCACAGCTAAAAAATTGACAACACCAAAGAAACCTGTGAGAGCTCCATCAGATTGTGCCTGCCGAGTTTAATATTTTAAAACTTAATTTCTTTTTTGTGATAAAGTGAACTTTTGTAGTAAATCACCATTTAAGTTTTTTATTGTATTAGAAACACTATAAAATTTTTAATTATATTTTGGTTAATTTGTAGTTTAAGCTTATTGTGAAATCTTTTAATGTTGTTTAGTTACTTTCTGTAGTTAATATAAAGTGTGTGATTTACAACTTTTCCAATGTTTACTGCTTAGTTAATACACAAAAAAAAATTGACATGATTTAAACACAGAAATGAAAAAAAAGGCACCTGAATTATATAAATTTTATAATTACAGTATGGTTACTACACTCTTAAGAGTGCATGACATTTAGATGTTTCAAAAATAAGTTTTCTGCTTTATCTTGAACCATGACTTACTTTATCTCTTATTTGGTTGTGTTATGTTATAAACTTTGAATTGTGTATATTTGGCCATTTTCATGTAACTAAATTTAACTCAAGTGAGTGTATTATAGACAAGCATATAAAATATGCTTTCTCTAAGGACTGCAAAATGATCTATAATTAGGTTTAAGTATTTTTTATCTAAAAGAATTTACAGTAAATTTTAGGCTAAGAGTTATTTATAACCCGCTTTGTTTAATAACCACATGTTTGAATTAATCACTTTGACAGTAAAATGAAAATACTGTAACACTTTTTATTTATCACATAACATAACACTTTTTATGTATATTCAATCCAAAATTACAATATAGGCATAAATTGTGTTGTTAAAAGACATTTACATGGTACACATTTTTTATATTTGAAAGAAAAAAAATTGTTGCTACAAAGGCGCTAGGCGAGTCCACTAGCACAGGTTCAACATTTCTCCTCACTTACGTTCTACCCTATCAGTGATTATAACTAATTTCGACAAAATAAGTAAACATGAAGACCTAAAGTACACACCAATGTTTAATATATCATCATTAGTTAACGCATCAAAAAACAAACAATAATTTTAGTAAAGTTTATAACCATTTGCCTTACTACAAATTACTTAATTTTAAAAATTACATAAATCGTTTTTGATTATCCATCACAAATAAACACAAAAATAAAGCTTATCTTTATAATCTTACTATAACATATTTATATATATGTGCTGTTATTAACTATTTTAAATGAAGACATAGGATACCTGTTTACTTGGTAAGTAAAACATGTGCGCGTTAATAAAATAAAACTAACTGACACAGAAAGGTGAACATACAAGTGGTAGAGTATTAGGTTGCGTTTGATACGTCGGACTTTTAACGTACATCAACATGAATTTATTTTTCGATAGCTTTGAATGTGACGTTATAATTTTAACATAAGTTTAATTAAGTAGTAATGAGCCACCATCGCAAATTGAAAATAAAACATGTTGCTAATCAAGAAAAACATTAGAAACTAAAACAGAAGTACAATGCGTTTCGAGAAGTCGAAAACAGATGAGAATTTTTTTTGATTAAAAATACTTGACTTTTTATTTTACCCACTTATATATCTATATGATTGCATTATACAAGTATTTTTTTTTTAAATAGAAGAATGTAATTTATTGCCTAATTGTAGAAATTTTACTATTGTTGAGCGACATGAGCACAAATGTTAAACAAGATAATGTAGATAGAAACAATTCTTCATATTACAATCTTGGCTGAATTGGGACTGCGACCTGGACGCTTTTATCTTACTAGATAATTGTCTGGTTTATGTTTTTAATATAACTTTTCTATATGCTCATGTCATGAATTCAAATCATTGATGAATGATGACGAAGCTAAGAACGATTTTTCAAAGTGAGGAACAATATACTCACTGAAAAATCGTTCTCGCGTGAAAATTAGACATCTCATTAAAACAAACTTATGCAGCGGTTGCAGTGCAGTTGACTTCCTAATTTTTTGAAAAACTCAAAATTTTTCATGTCCTACAATAAAGTGTTTACTATTATCCAGCGTAAACTATTAAGCCGTGGATGCTACTTCGTGCTTTCTACTAACTCAGAAAGGATCCGAGAAACGTAATCCTGCTAGTCTTATTAAAAATTTTGCAGTCTTTGTAATACTATTAAGAAGGATTGAAATAAAAAAAATCCTTTATAGACGTCGTACAAACTACTAAAAAAGGAAGGCGATAAAAATAATCACCGAAATGAAATTACTGATACAGCATAAGTTGCTTAATACAATGGATAGTGTAAATTCTTCCTCATTAGATTCTATATATAGATATTTGTCATACTTAGGAAGCAATATGGTAAGAAAAATAATCAGAATGTAACAACTTTATGTAAGTGCTGTACTCCTCGGGTAGTCAATTCGATTGTCTTAGTAACACCTTGAGACCTTATATTCTGTAACAATCAATACGGTTTTGAAATTGGAAAGAAGCACAGAGCATGCTGTCGATGACTTAATACCGTTCGATAAAGTTAGATGCGTAACAAAGTTATACTGTTTTCATTGATGTAGCCAAAGCGTTTGATACTGTCCGGCGGGTTCTTCTGAAAAAAGAAGGACAGTATAAGAATTCGAAGAATGCCTAATTAAATTTTTATAGCTCCGCGACCGCAATAAAAATGTAAAATTGATAATGTTATAAGTGGCGATGATAGAATCACTTAAGGCACTGTAACCCAAACTTGTTTGGCCTACCGCCCACTTTCCAGAAAAAATATTAAGTATCCAGTGCCCACTCGAAATAATTATATCAAAATTTTTATTGCAATTAAGCAGAAAGACATGCGTATGTGTTTATGTTACTATCTCTTATAAAATATGGTATAGAAAGGTATAATTAGAAACATTGTAATTTGAAAATATGAAACAATTCATTTAACGCAAAACAGAAAAATTCAATCTATCGAAACCTCAGTGAGAAGGATGAACCTGGTGTGCTGCTACCAATTGAGGAATCCTCGGCTCTGTTGTTGTCAGAAGTAATCTTAAATCACCGCGATCGACTATTTGCAATTTATTTCTTTTTTTCGTTAATAAATTTGTTACCACACTGAATCTTCGTTCCACTAAATATGTTTAAATATTTCTAATTTTATGATTTTACAGCCCCCTTACAGTAATTCATTGCCCCTCAAATGCTCCCATGGATCATTACCGTCCACCTGGATCGCTACAGCGCTGACTAGGGGGCGGTAGCTACCCACTTTGGGAATCGCTGACTTAAGGTGTAAAACGAAAAGTATGTTGGGCCCTAGTCTTATTGATTTATATCAACGGCTGACACTAATTATATATGTATATATTTATGTATTTTAAATGTATGTATATATAATTATGTAAATTGCATTTGTATTCATGTAAGTATATGTTTCAACTCTCTTATTTGTAATTTTTTTTTTACTTATACGTTATTGCACCTACCTCATAACCTCTCTGCATCACCCAAGGTAGACTGGAGGATAATGCCAATGGCATTAAGTCCGCCTTATACACTAGGTATATAAAGTTTTAATAAATAAATATTTACTGATGGCAAGATTTTTAATTATGCTGGTGATGCTGCTGTTATATTCTAAGGAAAAGTTTGATGTTCGATATATCAAAGTGCCCAATATGAGCTCTGTAAAATAAATGGATAGTTGAGACGCAGTTTACTGCCTATGAATGTTGTGAAATATAACTAGTTTAAATTGAATACAAGGAACAGTCATGACCAAAACATTTCTTTGTAACTGTATTCATGCATTAGTGATTACATTAGATCGTAAACTGAACTGTATGCCCCGCATTGAGCTATGAAAATAAGTATATGTATAAATTTTCCAACATTTCATTTATGTCAAGAGATGGCGCTGATTGTTTAATGGAAAGGTTAATTTCCTAGCTCACGAACCAGAGGCTCCAAGTATCAAAGATTTGTAAAATTTGTAGCAATAAATTATCTTAATAGCCTTGTCCTCGTTAAGGTTTCTTTTAATTATTATCTATTAGATTGTTGACACCAATTTAAATTTGTTGGTAATAACATACCTCCGCTAATGAACTAGATTGTTATTAATCAGGTCATGATTAGATTGCGTATTTAACTCAATTAGTTTTTCGAGTTCCTGTGGAAATTAGGGTACAGGATAAGGTAATTTTTAGAGAAGAAGATAGGAGCAGATGGAGATATTTACTTATGAAAATAATTTCGGTGGTTATTCTCTACGTTTAGAGTTAATTTACGTGTCACCTACATCCAGTCAGTTTGCTTGTATATCTATATATATAAAAGAAAGTCGTGTTTGTTACAACACTTATAATTCCAGATCTGCTGAACCGATTTTCATGATTTTTGTGTATTTGGATTTGTCTCCGTCGGGAATAGCAGAATACATCTTAACATCACATTATCTTACATCATCATCTTCTTTACATCTTATCTTTCTGTATGTCTTCATCAACATTTATCATAATAAAATACTTTTATATTTCTATCTATATTAACATTATTTTGTATCATTGTATTACGTTCATCACAGCCTAAATTAGTTCAGCTAAAAGGTAACAGACATTCATTGATTGTTAGGCGGTACGAAGTTCGCCGGGTCAGCTAGTTTTACTTATTTTGTTTTTGGTCCTACTTGGAATATTTTAAAATTAATTATTTATTTTAAAAAGGTTATAACATAACAGATAATTTTTTTTATTATGTTCGGGACTTGCGGAAAGAGTAATTTAAAAACGGTTTCCATTTTAGTTGCAGTTTATTGTATGTAAAAATTTGAGCAAAAACAAAAAAAAAGATAAAACTTTATCACTTGTACATCATAATAAACGTTTAATTGAACAATAAGTACCATTTTTCTTAAAAATAAAATTACATGTTTGAATAATTAGAATTTGAGAATAGACATCGCGCGATTTCACAATGAGGGACAAGGATATATTTTTATTGTAAACATATTAAATAAAATCAGATTATTTTTACTTTTCATTTATTATTCTTTGAATTGAATTGGGTGTTTTTATTAATCACGCAAAGTCTATTGCTTCATATATAATTTACAGTACAATGATTGAAAAATTAAACATGCGATTTTGTATGTCGATTCATATTGTTACAGGCATGTCTCAGAACGGTTTTTTTTTTTCAAGCTTATCGGTCTTACAATGTACTGTTGTAGTCACTGATAAAATTATTCTGACACTAATTAAGTAACACCTATTGATTTATATATAAATATACAACACCATACCACTAATAAAAAAAAACTATTCATTACGTAGAATGCCGCGACGAAAATATGAATATTACTTAAAATAAAATGCACCTATTTTTAACTAGGAACTATGATGGGTGTGCGATTTGGAAAATCCTATGTAGAGCCAAATTACTGCATTAACTGAAAGTGGTTTTTGTTTTGCGTCTAGCCTTCATTTAAAAAACAATTTTAAAAATTTTTATGGGAATGAATAAACATGACATTAAAGTTTGATGATAAACTAATAAAAAAAGAGAAAACTAAAATGTCAACGATTCTACAATAAGTCCTAGTTCTATCACAGTAAAACATTAAAACACGCAACTTAAGTCTTCTAATTTTTTTTTCATTTATTAGTCTCTTATTAGACTAATATTTACGTAGAATAGTTTTATTAAAAAATATTTTGATTAAACTGAACCCAATGTAAAGTTTTATAAATTAACACTGATATCAAATCATACATACATACAATTATTATATATTAATAGTTAATGACCCTTACATGGAATGATCAATAATATAATGGATCTAATGAATACCAAATATTAAAACCAGCATCGTTGAGATTCTTACGGGTATTGCTTTTGGTACTTTCTAATATTTTCATTATATTATAAATACATATTCCTTCGTTTTCTGTAATAACGGTACTAGTTTATAAAATGTATAAATGATCTCATTTTTTATATAAACGATGAATACAAAAGTTAATTTATCGAATTTGAAATATTCATTTATAATTACCGTTGTACAGTTTTCTTATGTTAAATTTGTATTTTTTTTTATTTTTCAAGATTATATCGTAACATAATAATATAAAAAGCCAAATCTAACGCGTTTATATGTTGTTTTATTTCATATGTAACATTAAAATATTTCAATGTAATTCAATAATAAAACTGTGGATTAAGAAATACGCGTAAAAAAATTATTAATAGAACTGGTTTCATCAGCAAAAACCAATAAATTTCAAAAAAATTCGCAAAGCCATATTTTAATAATAATTACAAGTAATTATTTTTAATTGCACTGGACGATAACTTGACCTCGGACTGACAATGAGGCTGCGGATGTTGGATGCGTGTTTTTAAAGAATACTCTGGCTCTCGTATGTTTACAGGAAGATACACAGCAATGCTGTTATGGTGGTAGATACACAAGCTGCTAGCCAGGCGCGTTCAACAAAAATCTACTACCACAAACTAAACTACACAACGTGGCCTGGGAACCAACTCTACGTATTATTAGGCAAGCCTTCAGTCACTGCGCCATAGAGGCAGTAAAATTTTCGACACATCAAAATAGACATTATTTTATTCAAAATTAATATCTGTGACTAGACTAAGCTAAGTATTATTATAAGTATGAACATATCCCGGATGCCCAAATCTTAAAGGTTCTTAAATCATGTTTAATTTTTGTTGCAAAATTCTTTAACATATATGAACCTTGGCAAATTGAATCAGAAAAATTACACATATTTAAACAGCCCTCCCAATGTTTCCAGCTTGGATTCGCGGTTGAAAGAAATTTCAAAATATATTAAGTTTTTTTCTGAAACTGCAACGACAAAAGCATCGAACATTTGGCCTGTTTATTACTAATAACAAATTAGTTACTCCTAATTTTTATTAGTATTTTGTACTACAACATGAACTATAATTTATATGCAAGTAAACGCAAACTTATAGAACAGAAACTGTGTAAAAAAAAAATAATTATATCAATTCACATATTCAGGTATTTTGTATTAGCTAACTCTTTTTTACTTTTTTAACAATTTTATACTAAATTAGGCTTCTTGAATAGTAATTAGTATCTCTTTTAAAACGCCGTTTCTTTTATTTGAATCAAAAAATGTACGGAACTATTAATACGTACGTAACAACTGCTATATTACTAATTCGTATTGCAATAAAAGGTAAATAACGTCTTATATACAATGTTAATCTGAAAAATATCCGCCATTTCGTGTATTCATTATCAAGCCTTATATATTCATAAAGGCAATTGTAACAATTTAAGCAAAATTATTTATTCGTAAATATTGTTACTTATATAGACATTCTTTAAATAAATGTCTATGTTATTCATTAAATAAAATGCTAAAGTCATAACAACTGACTGACGTAAGTGGTACAATTATCAGACTAATGTAATAAACCATAGGAGGGTCTTGATTATATATCATGAGAAAATAAATTATACCTGTATGAATATTTTGATAACTATTCATCAAATTTATCCTATATAAATATATAAACATTATGAAATAAATATCTTCAAAATTTGTTAAAATTCTTATAAACGTATGTTGAATCATAAAACTGTTACGTTGTACAAATCAATATCATACTTTAAGTTCTGCTTAAAAAAATCAATGTAAATGAAAGTAAACTATAAAAGATATGGTCTTTTCGCAATACGTACTTTAAATATATCAGGAAATAAGATTTTGATTAAAAAAATTACATATTTTTGAAGTGTTGGGTGAGAGTAACAAGCGCAGGTTTTGCGTTAGGGGAGGCCGGCGCGGAGTAGTAAGTTATTTACGCGAATCCTTGACTTTGGCGGCAGGCGACTGCGGCGACCAGCGCAGCACCGCGACCGCTGCCGTCTTCCGACAGCATCAAATCGAACTGCAACAAATAAATCAGGATTTTTTCATAATTAAATCTTAAAAAAGTCTAAGTGTTATGTGGACATTTCCACCAAAGCACTTATCCTGGGATCTTCGATGAAAACAACCAGTGCCCCAAAAGACAAACACTTTTTTGTATTCATTAATATTCCAAAGACATAGGAAGCGTTCGAGCTCTCCAACATAAAAGCTGGTGAACACGAAAACTTTTTTGGTAGCTTTCTACAACAGACATTATGTATTTCGATATTTTTTAATATGGCGAAAATAATTGGGCGGGTATTAGTGATAGGTCCCTTTTTGCCACAGATGGTTAATTAAGATGGGTACCGCAAAGCATAATTAAATATTCAAACATTATTGTTTCGGTTTGGTTAGTTGTTAGTGTGTAAAATTAATACGGGAGGTATCAGCTACTACGAGGTGAACGTTCATATCGAAATAAAAATTGCAACATGGGAGGTGTGTATAAGTTTACGAGTCCGGTTTTCTTAACAATTAAATGTTATTGTTAATTTGCGATAAGTTTTGTTTTGTCTCATTGGGTCATTACCGATTGAACGATGAACTGGTCGTTTGCGGAGAGGCTCGTCTCCGATACGTTTATCAATACAGATAACATATTAAGCGGGATATTTACGATCTTTGGTAGTTGTTATCAAGTTTTATTTTACGTATATAAATATTATTGTTTTCTGTCAAATTTTATCAGCTTTTATAGTAATCAGTTAAAGAAAAATTTTAGTAAATAATAATTTAAGAAACGAGAGTTTCGATCTGCAGAGCAGGTCTTAGTGTAATTAATTTTACAATTAATTCGTAAGAGTAAGGAGTCTTAGGACGACGAATAATCAGGTAGTTATAAAAATTATAAGAGAATTAAGAGACCGATGAGCGACGAATCGAAATGATTAATACTGTATTATATTCATTTGTTCATAGCTTTATTTATTAAGAAATTATAACCGTACAGGGGACCTAAGGGTGTAAGGGTACGTGGTTAGGGGACCTAAGGGTGTAAGGGTACGTGGTTAGGGGACCTAAGGGTGTAAGGGTACGTGGTAAGGGGACTAAGGCACGAAGAAATAAAGAAGTTTGGTACTGACTTGAATGCCTGGGTGCACGAGTTGCACGATCTTCTCGCACATGAGCGTGTGAAAGTGCGGGTGGAAGCGGTAGACGGAGCCGTCGATGCCGACGGTGACACGCGGCTCTGCCATCTTGTTGAGTAAGGTAGCGATGCCCGCGGACACTAGGTGCGCCGCGCGTCGCGACACACATTCGCACACATGCCGCACCGCCGCCATATCCGCTTCCGTTGCGTGCGACAAGCCTGCCACAGAATTGTACAAATAAAAACAAACATAACAACTAATGCAAAAGTTAAAAAAAAGTCCAATCTAATATATAAAATTCTCGAGTCACGGTCTTTGTGGTTGAACTCCTCCGAAACGGCTCGACGGGTTCTCATCAAATTTTGTGTCTATATCGAGTAGATCTGAGAATCAGACATCGTCTATTTTTCAAACCCCTTAATTTAAGGGTGGTCCACTCCATATTTTTTGTTTTTTTATGACACAACATTCAAAAATGTTGACACTGACAATCAACTCTTATTTTTCATTTGTTAATTAAATACATTAATTTTTTTGGAAAAATTTTTATTCTGTCATGAGTAAAAGTAAAAATATTCACATATATCTAAATTTTACGATCAACCACTATTTTTTAACGATTTTTTTTTATTCTATCCACAGACCTGCAATAAATTTGAAAGATGGTAATCTAATTTAAAAATTGGTATTGATCTTCATTAACCTAAGTATACTTTAAATATCTACAACAGTTTCGATTACAAGTACATCCCCACACTTAAAGAAACTGATTTTTTACTGGAAAAAAAATATTTCCTAGAAATTATTTATATGGCAAAACGTTCTGTGGGTCAGCTAGTTCCATATGAAATGATTATTTATAAATTATATTTGTGTTGCAAATTATTTTCGAACATTATATGACAAACATTTCAATTAATTAAACATAAGTTTGTTTATCTTAAATGTTTATTAAATCAGCACATGATCACAAATGTTTTTTAAAAACAAAACTTTTTTTAATTTCGTGTGATAAGAGTAGATATCAATGTTTATTAATCCAGTTTATTGCTGAGTTCGGCAACAATACTTTCGCACTTTCAGTGACCAAAATATGTGTTTAAAAAACCGCCAATATTTAATCCTAAATATTAACAGTTGCATGTTTATTTTACATGAATACATATATATACAGTTATTTTTGGTATTAAAGTAGAATATTCACAGAGTAAAGGTTGAAATAGTTTATTATGCCTATTTAAGTCATCTAACAAGTCCATTTTAATTTAACTTAAAACAAAATAATTCTTATTAATTTTCTATTCATTAGCCATGATAGCTTAATGGTTTGGGACCTTGGCCTCCGATTCGGAGGTTACGGGATCGAATCCGGCGCGCACCGATGATTTTTCTGTGTTATGTGCGCGTTAAGAAATTAAATATCACTGGCTTTATCCGCCAACCCATACTTGGCCAGCGTGGTGGAATATGGCCAAAAATCTCTTCATTAGGAGAGAAGGCCCCGAGTCCCAACAGTGGGAACATCCAGAGGGTTGTACATAAAAAAAAAATCTTCTACTCACCAAGTTCTTCCAGTACATCCATACAGCTGGTATAGTCTCCCAATTTGTCAGATTCTATTTCTGAAACATACTTTGTGTAGAAGCTGCCTCTCTCGAACAACAGATCTGAACCGTGGCCGCCAAACAGCAGACCCATTCGGGTGTATTTCACAAGAGCCAGACGTACCAGCTCGCCCATGTACATGCCAGATATCATTTTCTCTTGTCTGTAATAATATAATTTATTGCTTTTACAATATATCTTAGTCTTCAACTCATGCTATGAATAATATTAGTAAAAGTTTTAATATGTCAGATTAATATAAAAGGATGAAGAGATTTAATATTGCAACTAAAATCTCTGTAGCTATGGCGTCACTTTAAAAAAAGTGGGTATTTGTTTGGGACAGAATAAAATTTTTTATCTTTGATGAAGTGGCGTAAGAAAACTTATACCAGTTTTCTTATCAGGATATATATCTTTAATAACATTGTGCAGTCATCCAAGTCTAAGTCAACGATGGTATTGTCTAAACATCTTTACCTACACTGCTTTGTTACAGGCAAAGGCAATAATGTTCAAAAAAATTTTTTAATCACCATACTTTCTTTTAGTTTCATAATGATAAGATTTTATTGCAGATACTTAGGAAATAAATTTTAATACTGATTATTGATATAGATGATAGCCATATCTCTTAACATGACGCATAAAGTAATAGATGCGTATTTATGTTTGTCATGGTAACTAAACATAAACTTTAAAAAATCATAGATTTTGTAATCTATGTAATAGTTTTTACAATAGATGTTTTTTTTTTAATATCATTTCCGTTTGTTGATTATTTCTTAAAAAACTTGGTTACCTTGAAAACTTTGTAAAAGTGCAGTATTAAAGTATATAGTATTAAAGTGTATAGTAGTTAGTTATTATGTCTTTTATCATTTTAAGATTACAATTACAGGTAATTTGACATAATAAAATATTTTTTTACATTAAAAACGCCTTTTACATTTTTTTATTCAATTTATCACTAATTGACAACAAAATGTCTGTATGAGTAAGTTATAATTATTTGATATGGCCACACCAACTGAATTAATGGTATAGGTGGCAACGAGAATTGGTATACTGTGATAGTTAACTCTTACCAGACATTTTACTTTATCTCTGATAAATATTATTTCTTTTTTTTACACTACAAAGCGACCAAACGCACGAAATGTTTACTTAATTAATTTTCCATGCATTGCATGATGCACCATTTTTATGACTGACACAAGATGTTAATTCTCGCTACACCAGTTGTTTCACTGGCTTGGTACTGTTTAGGGCAGTGGTTTCCAACTCTTTGTACCTGCCCCCTTTAAAAAAATTGTTGTCGTCCCCGTTAATTTTCTAACAATCTAATTTCATAAAAACTCAACTGATATTATAATTTATTTAATGGGCTACAATATTATGTAAAACTTATATTAAAAACTTATTATTTGTTATAAGAAATAATAATTTTAAATGGATATGTAGTATGTGTGGATTTTTAGCATTTGTACCTGAAAAATTCCTTTCGAGGATTACGTGGTGTCAAAAACTTTTTTGGTTTGTATTCGAAAATTATATTATGGAAACAGCTGCATGTCCCTCTTGCAATAATCTTCCCCCCGCCCCCTAAGATGGCTTGCCCCACAGGTTGAAAACCACTAGAGTAGAGGCACAACTAAGAGATGCCGTGGCTTGTACATTTGTGTGACGTGTGATTTATGTAGATAAATGTAATATAAGTCATTCTTACATCTGCTTGCCAGGATTAATCGAGTTGACATCGACCTCGCGGTCAAACTCCGTCCGCACAAAGTCCAGCGTGCCGTCGTCGCCGAACGCGCCCCACTCGGTGTTGATAAGCAACTCCGGCTTACCAGGCTCGCCGTCGAATAGCTCACAGTTCTCAGTCTTTTCCACGTAGCATGCGTTACTTCCCGTTCCTGACAAGTAAATTTAATGTAATACTTTTTTGTAAAACGATTACACTGCACCACTTGCACACTATCACCCAGCTAACCCTTAAAAACGTATTCTCACACTAGTCTGGCAGCAGAATTCAAACATACAGTAGCACACATCTATACAACCACCTTCAAAATTTTATTCATTTAAAAATACTTCTACATATTTAATACATAAATATCTTAACACTTAAGTAAACATGCCATGCAATGAAAGTGTGTTTAGTAATGATTTTTCATCAAGTTAATAAGTTATGTGTTAAGAAATGTGTATGATAATTTCCTTATAATACAATATCATAGGCATTATATGATAAGTGCAACCTTGACTAGCTAAGTTACATAATTTTTAATGACGCTTAAAAATAAATACTAATACATATAAATTTTAAAGTGTTATAACTAGTATGTGAAATTTATTAAAAAGTTAGGTGTTATTTAAATTATCAAATAAAGAATAATTAAAATTAATTAATAGTTAAGATAATATATCTCACTATGCTCGTCGGTTTGATTTTAGTTAGTCTAATAATTCATTGAAATTATCTATTAAGGAGATGATCGACTGTTATAATTATGTGATGAACGAGTAACATTTAGGGCAAGCCAAGCGACATAATTCACCATTAATCAATTGAAACCTACCAACGATGAGTCCTATTTTGCAGTTGTGATTTTTCCACGCACACGACATCAATGTACCCGTGGTGTCATTGAGTATAGCGCATATATCAATCTGTACGTCCTACAAGAGTGAAAGACATGCGGTTTTAAAAAATTAAATAGAGAAGTCATTCCAGTCCATGATAGACCCGCGATATGTTGATGATGATTATAGAGGATTTCAACAAGAAAGCATATTATGTTCATTACTGGTAATGTTCGTTCGAATTAGTGTCAATTAAGCGGAAATATTCCTATAACTGTTAAATGTCATTAAACCTGTTAGTGATCATCTTCAAAAACTTTTACCATTTCAAAATTTTTATAAAAATTTTCATCGACTAGTGTTTTTGGCAACTAAAATTTAATTTATTAAGGAATTTGTAAAGAACTACTGCGGTATAGATTATTTTGTTAAACATTGCATAAATTCACTTTACCTAACAAAATAAATTGTATAAAAATTACATAAGTAAAAATTTGTACATTCAAGTTGCTATAGTTTATCAAAACAATTGTGTGCAAATGTTAGTAGTACACATTCATAAAAGAAAAAGTGATTTTTCTTAATTTTCATTAGCGCATAGACTTTTTTAATATAAATCTTCTAAAAAAAAAGATTTTTTTTGTTATCATGCATAAATGGTTTTCAATGGAAAGATTGTCTACCTAATAATGGCTACACAATGAACATAATATGCTTTGGATTATTGTTGAAAGCCCCTAATGGCTCTCATATCAGCTCCAGGATACATGCCTTACAATGCTAAGAGAGCTAGAATCATCGTCAACTCACCAATTATAATTCCAATACGACAATTGGGGTCCTTATGCGCACAAGACATAAGGGCCCCACTAGCGTCATTAAGAATGCCCATCACAGATAAAGAAAGGTCCTGTAAAAATTTTGCCCCCTTATTTCCAAAATATCATAAATTATTTACATTATACTGTTTCCTCAAAAATTGCGTCAAAAATTAAGTTTTGCTATGTCCAGCGCATTAATATCAAAAACCGGGACAGTAAAATAATCGAACTTCGTATTCAGACGAAACATGTATATACCTTCAAATGTCTGAGAAAAATATTACACGAGACTTTTTTGGTTAATTCAAAGCATTTTTTACTTATAACAATGTTGTTTCCATAACGAAAATTTTATACATTAAAAAAGGTTGGGGAGCTTCAGTTCAACAATTATTGTTTAAACGTATTAAATATTAGTTACCTAAGATTGTAATGATATGTAAATTATTACGTACCCCACGTCTAGCTATCGCGTCTTTGAGCCCCTGAACGACATCTTCTCCTACTACGCCACTGCAAGAGAAACCTTTAGTCCATCGTTGAAGAATTCCTTTTGTGAGCCCTAGCTGTTTTAGTGGAAAACTAAACGTGAAGCCAAGCGCTAAACGCTCTTCATAAACATTATGTTCCTGAAAATAAACGAAATTTTAAACAATGTTAAATGATTTTAAACTTTTAAATTTCTGTATAGTTTCCTTTACCTTCATAAAGTTAGCTAAACATTCGGCTATGTGGTCAAAAAGTGCCTCTCCTGTGCCAGTCATGATATGAATTGGTATAGCGTAAATTTTAGATTGCATGTCGAAGTGATTCTCACCAAGGTTTATAATTAATACTCTGAAATTAGTGCCTCCTAAATCTAAAGCTAAAAATTTACCTCGCTCTGAAATTGAAGAACAATAAAATTTTGATTATTAACTAAACCTTTTTCACGCTCTCAAGATTTCGTTGGCAGAAACAAATTTGACAGTTACGCTTATACACTAAAACGATGACTCGGCAAGTTACGTACTTGTCCGAGTATTTCAATTCTAATTTGCAGAAAATTTATTTTGCTGTTATATTATGTTATGTTGCAAGATATCTTGCATGATCAACAGAATTAATGGTAGCTACTCATTTAAGTACCACTTGAGTAAATAGTTACATGACAGAAATAAAAAAAACGAGTTGACACATTTTGTACAAAATAATTAAAAAGCTTGGCTTTTTGATACAATAGGACACAACTATTTGTAAACATTTCCATTAAACATGAATATTCATTTAAACGTATTTTTAACAACATTTATGTAAGTATGACGTATTGTTGTTTCTTTTACATAAGACTAGTAATTAGAGGAGCATATAATAATTACCTTTTCCATTCGGTAAATCCTGTATGTATGTTATCCAGCATTTGACAATTGATGTGGCGTGAGTGTCTTTACCAAGTCCTTTAAGTAAATCATTGTGTAATCTGCTCATTATCTCCCTGATCTGTTTATCCGACAGGTGAAAAACCTCGCATTCTTCTCGAATCTGTGTCATAGGAATTTTTTTTATATATTTAAACATTAGAATCATTATAAAAAAGGCAAAAGTAAACTAAAGCGGAAAAAAAGTAGAAAAATAGTAAATAGTCATTCGTTTTAGATACCTAACTATTTAATAATAGGGTTAAAAAAACATAATTACTGAGCTCTGTGCCATATTATAAATGTTAGACTTCGGTTCAAGAATCCTGGTTCAGTTTTCTTTTATATAAATAATTATATATATCAACATACACGTGGAAATTACTATTTTATAAAACAATAAATCAAGATGAATGAAACATTGAATCACAAAAATAAACTATGACATTAAGTTATACTTAGTTTAACGTAATACAATTTCGAAAATAACCTGAAGAAGCCATAGCGTTTTCAAAAGATATCGTTCCAAACAGATCTTTGAAAAATCCATAAACAAACAAAAGCGTTCGATTACCTAAACATCATACTAATATACTTTACAACACTTTGAAGTACTAATTTAAATTTTTTAATGTTCAAATATTGTCGGTATAATTAAGTTAGGAAAAAATACAAGATTGTTAATCTTATAAGATTGAAAATGTGTTATGTAACGAACTTAATTAAAATCATTTAAATTACCCTATTATATTATTGTATAATATTGTTTGATATGTTGTACCCATTTGAGATGACAGACGCATTAATTTTATGAATCCTTGGAGATTTATGTGGATATAGTGAGTTGATGATTATAAAGGAGTTTTCTTTTAATGCACGTACATATATATACGCAAAAAGTCAAGGTGGTACAAACAAATGCAATTTCCGTACACCCGATCTAGTCGCCGACGGGCAGACCGTCCATTATCGCGAACGAGTTCCACAAGGTCAAAGCGGTCATTACAAACTCTCTACTAGTTTGCTTACAGTTGCTTTCTCATCGATAATCAGTCGGCTAACATTAAAACAAAAATTATATAACCAAAAAACAATTCGTTTCGTCCACTCACCTGCGGTAAATTATTAACAGCCATACCCATTTTAATTTTTTTATAGACAAAATATGTAGTTATAATACACTGCACGTAATGGTCGCCTGCAACACGACCGACCACTTCAAATATAAATTGAGAAATACGGTTACGGCTGCGTTGACCGTCGAACGTGTTTTAAATCGAACTGACTAACGTACACCGTACACGATTCATTCATGATAATAAACTATGGTTATCTCCCTCTCATGTATTCCAATAGCCGACGCAAGAGTGGTGCAGCTAGTATATTAAACGAATAAAGCGAGAATGTTTCAAAATAATTGTTTACGACTAATTTGTTATAAATGTAATATTAATATTACATGAAGAATTGTTGCTCTAAAATTTAAAATTTATTTTTAATGGCTAACGACCGCAGATAATAAAAAAGCGCTTTATCTTAACTTCCTCAGGCGCGCCTCTCGGTGTATGGTTGTGATTGGCTGACGTGTGGGCTTGTTCATGACGTCAGTGAAATTCCTCGACTCGGACGTATTCTATATTTACAATTGCATTAGTGTGATCCCAATAAGAGTTGTCAGAAACTTTAGACTTTAAATGCATTAAAAAGTAATCACAGTCAAAATACACAATAGCTTAAATAGAACTAAGTACTTGCACATTTCAAGAAATTAATTATTTTTGAATATCTGTAGTGGCAAAACGCACTAGTTTAGTAACTGCGTATTGATTCTTTTTTTTAAAGATACCGTATTTTTTTTTATTTGTACGGTCACTCTAACTCCTGCTGCATGTCCATTTTTTATAATAAGAATGGAGACGTAAACCTCTTTAATTCGTACACGTACAATTTTTTTAATTTATTTTTAATATAACGTTGTGTTATAAAATAAAAAAAGAAAGAAAATCTTTCCTAACAGGATCAAAAAACTTAAATTTAAATAAATATGCAATAACAATCGAAACAAGAATGCTGGACAGATTAAATGAGAATTTGATCGCATGACCTTGTGATTTTAGCTGTTCAAGCACAACTAAAACTATAAAACATTTTGTTACATTTATTAACACATCTTGTATAAAAGAATATTTTTTTTATATGATGGCGGTTGAAGATATTACTTGTAAATTTGTAATTTTACTAACTTTAACATTTTTATTAAGGAATACAATACCAAAAGTCTAGTCCAAAATAATACACTGTTAATTAAAAATACACTTGATAATACTTAATTATTACAATAAATTCGTTGCAATTAATGTTAATGATTATCAAAATATATTTCAAATGAAAGTTATTATAAGTGAATCCTTTCGCAAAGAACAAAATACATGGATTTAACTCTTTTTCAGTAATAACGTGGAAAAAAATTCAATGAATTAGGTTGAATATTCGCTTTTGTTACTTGGTACGTAGTGGTTACTGGCCAAGATAAAAATTAACAAGAGAGCAATAACCTATGATACCATACCTAAGACGTTGCCGATGTTAGTACTTTAAAGGTCTCAAGGCTCATCTTTATGTACAAGTTGGACCCGGCAGACATACTCTCCGTGTTTGTTTTATTGATATTTTTTAATGATCCAATATGTTTTATTTTTGGCATTAGATTCTCGTTGCTTTTAGATAAAATAGTCATTGTTAAGCTTATACGTTCAGTTATTTGTCGATGAAACTTTCATCAACATCGGTCCGTCCAACTTTTTTGTATATTTTTTTTTGTCTTTACCGGCATTACAGTTTCTTTTAATTCTCTATAGAACTCTATAGTTTTTTTAAAAAAATTCAGAAACGTTACTTATATTGTATATAAGAAAAATTAAGGAATACATTTTGTGATAATGTATAGCACAGAGGTGGAGTCTTTTTTATACTATATCTTCCAAAAATTTGCTAATTGTAAACTTAGCTACTTAATAAAAAACTAAACCTAGACTGTAAAACGAGAGTTTCTTTAGATCGTGATTGACATAAAAATTATTTATATTCGCCTCGTGAAAGAATAAACAAGCTTTCAATATTTTCTTGGCATTGTTCCTTGTACGTCTTGTTTATTTTTGAATGTGTCTCGTGACAACTGTATAAAGACAACAAAAACTACATGCTACTTAACTACTAAATTACTAACTTTACTACTAATTTTAATTATTCTGTCCGAAAAACTTGTTCATATCTGACTTTTAAATTGGACATTTTTATTCAACAATCTCGTAGATAGCACTAAAATTTAAACGATAGTGATTAACAAAATAGGTATTAAAATTTCATTAAAAATTTTTTATGAGTCATGATAATCTTTCATTTACAATCAGTGAAAATGATATACGAACAAGCATTTCAATGGTGCGAGAGCACAAATAATATGCGTTTTAATTATGATATCACATCTTACTAACAAGTTTTTAGGGGCACTGACCACTTTAAAAGGCTTTTAATTTGTTGAAAACACTACAAATGTGTGGTCGGTAATTGAGTATTGTTCTTATCCGTCATATTTTAAGTATGACAAAAGTACAGACTTCCCCGAAATCTGCAGGCTAGCAGACAGTTTTATCGCACTAATACGGCTTGAAGTATATTGATAATGCGCCGAATCGCGTATTGATACTGGTTTTAACTATGCATTCACTGATAACTTCATATCAAAATGGATAATAAACTTTCCACTGCAATCGTTTAAGCATAACAAAGAAATCAAATTAAATTAATGTAAATTTATTATTTTATTAAAAAAAAACGTTGCAGTTGTTTTTATGCACGATATAAACTTTCACGGGTTATGTAGCAGGTAAAAATAATTAAATATTTAAACAATTGACAGCTAACGTATGTAAGGTAGGAAAATTAATTTTTAATTAATCTGAATGCCGCATTTTCATTGTGGTATATACATTTAAACACATAGCCCGTATCTAAAAGATTATTATTCACTTGATGATGAGAGATTCGTCTTATTATACTTGTTTTTAACTAGCATTATATTTCTAAATAAGAATCCTTACAATCACTACACTATTAACGAGAATCTTACTTTTGTTATTTCTTTTACATATTTAAGTAAAAAGTTACGATATGTATTAAAATATCAATATGACAGATGCAGTCCATGTCTGATCATGATTATTATCAGTCGCAGTGTTAAAAGCAAAAAAAATATTTAGATTATAAATACGTGGCCAACATATTATCTAATCGTGCGAATAACTAGTTATATCCAGTTTTAACTCGGTAAAAAACGTTTTCGTCGAATACATAACAGAATTTATTTACATATTTTATACCCAGTGATACGTTGAATGTCATATTAAACCTAAAAAAGTTTTTATTAAGTTGTAATAAAAAATACTAAGACCGTTAAATTTCGCTAACACTATTTTAAAATACGATAAATATTGAATTATAAAAGAAATACGGAATAGGCCAAAGTAAGATAACGTTTCTGTGAAATCAAATCTACACACTGCTTTATTGTTTTTCCGTTTTGCTTAAGCCAATAATTAACAACGTACAATTCATCGATAACTCATTTTGTCTCATATATTGTTCTGTAATTAATCTGATAAGAAATATATTTTTTTATTTACTTTTAGTATTAGTACACAGCATGAGTTTCGTAGTTACTAAGTACATGAATTATACGTTGTCTCTATTGAATTCAACAATTTCATCAATTAGTACAGAAAAAAATGTGGTTAAAAACATATCTTGAAGTATCAATCAATAACGTCTTTTAGTCGACTGCTCCTAAAGGAAAATTTTCACGTTATTGCAAATATTTAACATTCCACTACTCACGATGTCTCTTGCTTGACGCATATCGATTCGTCTTGTCAGTCGTGCGTACTGTGATAAAAGGTGATGAACGAGTAACGTTGGCGTCCACAGGGTGCTGTCATAAATTCTACTGGGCACTGGGGTACGACTAATATCCGCGTTAAGACGAATACCGGTATATCCGAGACTGTTTAGTTATGCAGAAGTGAAAGGAATTAGTGTGCGACGCGGCGCTGTTCGAACCGGCTAGTAGAGGGTCACCTTGAGACGACGCGGTCGCAGCGCATGTGCACCACACCCTCCAGCCCCGACCCCCCCTCACTTCTCTCCCCCGCGCGCCTTGTGACGTCACGGCCGGCCCCCGACCGTGCCGGCGCGCTGTTCTTGCCGCTCACGTGATGCCCTTCACGCAATCGACGTTAAAATAACGCAACCGCTGTGAATACCTTATGAAATTCAAATCATAAGTAATTGACAGCTAATATACCTTAAGTTTCCGCTCCTATTTAATTAACAAGAGAAGTTACTTACAATTATAATAATTAATTGCCTGAATATAAACTCTGACCCATGTTTGTTGAAGCAGCACGTTAAAAAAAAGGGTAATAGCAATAATGTAACATAATTTACTACTACGATAATATCAATAATATTTTTTTATGGTCCTGATGGCCCATACAATAAAAGAAAGAGATACCAAAAATCCCGATATTAAACTGATCTTATAAACGTAAAATTTAAAAAATAATAACGACAATGCTTCTATTATTGACACGGATTAATGTGCGACGTATCCATTGTGCGAATTATGTATGAGTCCCATCTGTTGGTAAATACATTTATAAATATACATAGTGTAAAAATAATTTCGCAGTCTACGCATGAAGGAGCAGCATCGTTTTCTGAGGATCGCACTTAATCCGTCCATGCGAGCCTCAGCACATATGCCAGAAGCGCTGTACCGTACCGGTAGTCCCATCACCTCCCTGACTGTATCGTTGTACTGAACCAGAGCATTGTGTGCCTTCTCCGTATATCTAGCCAATAGTTTGCAGTTATAAACATTTTGGCAACAGGTCTTAAAGACAGGTGTCTTTACTTTTCTTTTATTCTATTACAGTTCATCTAAAATCTTTATTTAAAACAAGGTAGAAAGAAAATGGGAGAAGAAATACTTAATATTTCAATTTGATTCTAAACTTTCCCATGTTGCTAGGAGACAAGAATCAATTCTTAATTTTAACGCAAGTGTGCAGTAAAAAATAATAATTTTCACTAAGTATTTACTACTCTTTTTTTATATAAATGTAGATTATTCTTTTAATTGAAATAATAATTTGGTTTGACATCACTGTCGAGTGGATGTGTCACCGCAGGCGAGCGTACGGGTTTCTTAGAAAGGCTTTGGTTTCGTCGACGTGCCAATGAACATGTTTTGTTTTGTGATACCGTTCACGTGTAGCGTTGCTTAACTCCGACTGAGGTAATATAACATGCATGCTTTGGTTAAGTTCAGTATTTATTTTAACTTATAATCCAAAATGGAAGAGGCACAACACCGTCAGTTTCAGTACGTTTGATTATAATAAATTTTATTTGTATTAAAAGAAAGAAATACAGGAAGTTAACTGTGCTAAAAAATATTGAATGTTTCAATTAAAGGTAGTTGATACTTTTTTATCCTTTTTTATACTACAGACTGTAAATAGAATTTTCAGATCAAGATTATCATTGTCTTTATGTATTGTTCGGAAGATTGCTTAATGATAATGATATTTTGCGTTTTCTTGCTGTTCACTCTTTAGTTAAATGTAATTATGCACGAAATGTATCTGGACAACAATTACATAAAATATTATTTATACAAGAGATGTGACACAAACCAATGTAGTTTTAACAGGTTTACAGTGAGTGACCTTGCGTGTTTGTCGTTCGGACATGTAAGTTGCTTATCGTTTTTATAATTCGATGAATATTTAAAAACTTAAACAATTTTGGTCTAATGATTTTATGTAATAATTGCTTTTAAAATGCATATAGCTATCAATTAAAAAAAACGAAACAATAAATAACATAATGTTTCTGCCTTTCTTTTAGAATACATTATCATTGTTTTGCCCATTCCCCAATTTATTTGGGGTCGGCGCAGTAGGTCAGTCTTCCCCGTGTATTCCTGTCAAAAGCTAATACTTTTTTCACCTCCTTACACTGCATATCATCTCTCACACAATCCATCCATCGTTTCTTTGGACTTTCTCTTCCTCTCCAATCAAACACATTCAAACTAAAAACTTTCTTTATTACAATCCTGTCTTCGCAAAACTTGTCCGTAACAGGACAAACGACTTCCTTTCATCTTTTCTACCACAGGTGCCACTTTCAGACCTTTATTTTAGAATACGTAAATGATAAAACTATGCCATTTAAATCATTATGTGTTAAAAATTTTCTTATCGAAAATTAAAGCACTAGTGTTTAAAATTTTTAAAAGGATATGAACTTGCTGAAAATTTTGTATGCGATTTTGCTCCTTCGTGGGTGAATCTTAACGTATATAGATATGTATAAGAAATTTTATTATTTACGATAAAAAAAATCACAAACTGATAATATCCATTACTCATAGCTGTTATTGCGCGTCACAATTTAGCTGTTATATGCTAAAAAGCAAAAAATGCCATTTTATTGCAAGTACATTTATATAGGTAGATATATTTGTTTAGACAAGTATATTCAGTATATGTACAATTGTAAGTGAAGCCAATTAATCCTCGTTTAACCTTGCAACTAACGTGATTCATTCGGGTCTTCTAAACGTAAGCATTAAGACTTGGTAAATTTATATGTATACCACATATATGTATTTATATCTTGAGGACTTTTGCAATGAAACTTGAATTTACTTTAAATGCATTACAAGTTAATATTATTAAAATAATAAATTTGAGAACCTTCCTTTTCTTCAGCTTGTGTAATTGTAAGGTAAGTGGACCGTTTATATATATACTTTTTAATTGTTACTTTTCACACACCTGCAATACTGTCGAATCTTTAAAAAAATTACACGCTTTGCTATAATATTGATAAAAAAAAACAAAATCTTCACTTTCTGTCTAAGGGAAGTACCATACGAACATTATTATTTAATTTTTTTATTGTCTGTAATATCTTGACTAATCGATGAAACATTTTTTTTAAGATAAAGTTTTTTGTAGTCTTGTGTTTTACCTTATCAGAGGTTGGTAAAGCCTAACAATAGAGCTGTTCAATTTAATAAAGATTCTTTGTCAATAAATAATTATACACAGGATTATTTTTCTTTTATTATTAGAACAATACAATAGTTTTGATCGAAACATTTTAATACAAAAACTTTGTATTAATCACCCTGAATTACATTATAAAAAATACTGTAGTAGAGCACAGAGACCCGTTTTACTTTTTACCGACAGAGTTAGTAATTTGTTTATATTTTAATACATACGGTGAATGTTAATGTTAAAAAGCAAAGTCGGATAAATAATAATAAGCAAAGAGTACAAAATAGCCATCCATTTTGAAACATTGTAGTAACTTCCTCAAGATATCAGGGGATTTACGGTGCTGGCGTATGTGTGAGTAATGCATATTGGAGTCATAACATGTTCATACATTGGGTAGTGTGACCATTTTTTATAATTTAAGTGGACATACAGCAGCTAATTCACATTTAGTAAAAAAATTGTTTATCTGTTTATTCGTTAAAAAATTTTTTAGTAAAAGGGCATTGGATGTTTAAAAATAAATGCAGTTAAATTACTTTTATAAAATATTAGAACTCTCTACAAATTTTCAATTAAAATGTACGATGCTGCTACCTATATTAATTTATGAAAAACTAATTTTAGATGTGGTGTAATCTAAGTAGTATTTTCAAATTTAACATATGAAAATTGTATTTGTTTTAGGAATATTTCCGTCATTCTTATTCTGGTAAGGAACATATGTAGCAGAAATTTAAATACCAAAACAATATAATCCATTAACATTGTTACTATTATATTACATAGTTATGATATTATACCATCGTCATACAGAATGGGATAATCACAGACTTTTGTGGACAAAGAACAAATCACAAAGCATAGCTTTATTATCGTATTAATATAAAAAAAAAAACAAAATTGAGTATTGTTTTGTGTTTTATACTGCAAACGTTAAGCATATTACTAACAATAATTTTCACAGCACTTTATAAGTTCCACTTGTTTATCAACATTTAATACAACTTTTCATACCTTCGAATTTATGTTTGGTTTTCCGTGTCGACGTTTCGTGCATTTTAAACTAGGACAAAGCCAATAAAAACTCGCCAGAACGCCATCCTATAAAAATGTGATCTCAAAATTACTTAAATTGTTAGGTTTTTCTTTATTGAATTCTCTACGCTTGTGGGCGTGCTGTTCATATCTCCCTATATTGTTTTTTTACAATACTCTAAAGATAAATTGTACATGTAAAAGATATAATTCCTCGTATATCTTCTTGTTGATAAAAATAAAATTAAGTATTAAGTACATAATTAGTAATTATAAAATATAAGTATTTAGTAACGTCTTCCTGTCAAATCAAATCACAATTGTGTACTTACCTTGTCATCGTTTAATTTTGTATAAAAAGTGTAGTCTCGTGTTTAACAAACCCATAATTATAATTTTCCCTAAATGAAATTCTTTATGTACTGAACAGGTTTCTAATCTATATATTCGTGATAAAATAGCAACATACAAGAAAACCTGTTAATAAAAGTGGCTTTGTAGAAAAAATATATAGACAGTGAGCATGACGTGAAATTTGTATGAAACATGTGGTTGGTATAATTTACCTTATTCACCATGTCCTTCGGCATCTTCGCAGTTCGTCTGTAAGCGTTGACTGCAACACTCTGTATCACGATCAACAAAGATATAACTCGAGTAACAAGCGAACAAGTCTTTTCTATGAAGTCCCCACAATAAAATTCTTTATCTTTGCATTTACCACAATATAATCTTTATCTAAATTGAGACCGGAATTGCCGCTACGGTCACACTGATATGAAGAATAGAATTTATAATTGTAAATGTATTATACTTCTTATGAAATAAAGAGCTGTTTATCCATTGGACAATAAATTAATTCACTTTTATGAATCGATAATGTCTTTTTGTTCATATGTGGCGGTCTTTCAAGAACTGAACAGGAAGTTTTGTTTATCCAATAGGTAATAGTACGTAGCGAATGTTTTGGCGGGATCAGTAAATAAATTTGGATGGTACCCAAGTTCTGTTGGTTTGTTAATTTTGATTGCGATACTTTAAAGATTATTTAAAATTAAACTGCAATTAGTTTTTCAAATGCTTATCGAAATTGATATAACTGTTTTTTTTTTTTAATAATAAAAATATCTCAATGTATTTGTTTAATATCTTACCAGAATAAATGTTAGAAACTTGCGATTCTCTCAACGACACTACATGTATGAGGAAATATTTAATGGTATACTTATTAAAACACGACCTTAGCCTAGAGGTCGGTTTCGCAAATGATATGATAACATAAGAACTCGAGTATTAGATATTTGCACTATTTAATTGCCAGTTCTCTAAAAGATTATCTTACATGACGCTTAACCATACTCTTTGGCGTAGTACATTTTATATTAATATTAAATATTGCGTATAATAATTACTGGAAAAATAATCCTTTCTCTAAACAAGATTTGATTTCGTAAAAAATCACTGATTTATAAAATAGTGTATTCATAAACTTTAATAATATCGTTGATTCCCATTTGATGAAAATTAATGAATACATGTATGGCAGTCTATCAGCTGATGAGGATAAGGACCATGAAAAATAACTATAGTTTTAAAATATAGCACAGAGGAAATGAAAATTTATTTGTACGCATAAATAGCTTCTGCTTTTTTCATTCGTTTTTAAGAAAGTTTAACACTTTTAAATTGTAGCATTAATGGGTTCAGTGATACGCAGAAAGATAGAAAAGTCTGTTCTAAATTAGTCAAGTATATAATAAATTCGGACCAAGGAAAAACGTTACATTTGATTTTTATACGTATTGTGATTTGTGAACGTGAAGATTTCAATGTCTTTAAGACAGTTATAAATAGGTTGTTATAAGACAACTGCGCTTCGCCACCGAATCTCCGCTTAATTCCAGGTGGGATTGTGATCAAGCAATAACACAATAAATTAGTTTTGGAGTTAAGTATTCCACTGGATTTACCACTTTTTATTTTTGAATTTTAATTTAAATTGAGAATTATTTAGAAGAACGCTAAAAAACTTATAAATATGAAGTTTGAATAAGGTTTTTTAAGCATCAATACTTATAAACAAGCAGGAGAATAGTGCGGTACGGTATTATCATATCCGTTAGCACTGTGTTATAAATTGTTGTTTGATTTATGGTATCGCAATAAACATTATTACATTTGCTCTATCTAAACATAATTATGTACTAACTACAAAACACATAATATCAATTTATTCATTTTAAATAAGTATCACATAAAATCTAGTTCAGAAATGTGTGAATAATTCTTTTATGCGATAAAATATTTGTATAGCTGTTGATAAAAATGATAATAACAAATGCAATCCAGTATTAAATGGTACAAGTTAACAAAGCAAAAAAGAGTTCTTTGGTTATTTCTTTAATAAGTTTAGACATTGTTTGTGCTCTTATAATTTGTAGTACGTGTTACCAAAAACCCTATCCACGTGTGTTCTTTGTATTGTCTTCATTGTAAGGATGAGAAAGCCTTCCCTCTAAAATTAAAACGTTTTCTTAGTACAAAATATTACTTGGCAATATTTACATTCCACTTTAAAGTAGAAACTTTATCGTCTTTATTTTTAGTAACATTTAAACTAAAATTCTAAAACACGTACGACAGAAACTAGGAGACATGGATTATTTGTAAACATCTGAAACGACGGCATGTAAATGACTCTTTTTCAAGAACATATTGTATTTATTACCTGTTTTTAGATAACAAATTAAACCCCGTTATATTCCCTCATTATAATCCCCGTGTATATCTGTATTATTATAATTAAACATTTTTTTTGACACTGTTTGGACAAGTGTTTTCGTAATATGTATTCAGATACTTGGCTAACAAATGTAGCATTTTGTTAATGGCAAGAATGTTTTATCTAAATAAGTATCATACGTTCTTGTAACCACAAAAGTACCTACATTGCGGTTCATAATATGTACTAGTATCTATTTACATGATGCATTGTTTTAATTAAGCGACTTATATTTTTAACGGCGCTTATTCACTTTCGAGATAGTGTTTCATAAGGATTAGTTTCTGTTTACGTTCCATTTATTTAAACGTTTCCTTGTTACAATTAATTATTATAAACTGTTTAGGATGACTTGTAATTCTAAACAAATATAATTTATAACACATAAATACATACATAAGCAATAATTTATATGGAGGGAAATGTTAAAGAAGATGGAAAATAAAGATATATAAAGCGGCGTTGAGAATAAACCTCGCGTATAATATGTATCCATACATATAAATAGCCATATTCTTTATGAGTTATATTTTGAATTAATTGACTAAATCATGTATTGCAAAAAATTTTAATTTACATAATATAAATACCCATAAGTTTATGGTGCCGAAGCTAAACGTCCATTTAGAAGAAAAAATCATTGAGAGAAAGAGGTTCCTAATTCGATTCCGGGGCCCCAAAAGCAGTAAGAATAGTGTCAATAATTTTTATAACCGCCCAAAGTTATTTACATTTTTTTGTAAATTGGTTTGAGAAATGTATCTCTCAAATGATATTGTATGTTTTAACTGGTTTAATGTTGTTTATCCTACACGGAGTACAGATGTCTTATCGTTCCACGTGACGTGGAATAATTATGTATGTGGTTTTTTAACCGAGAAGATTGCTCTGGTGTTAGAACACATGTTGACGTTTACAGTGATAACTGATAAAATTAATGTTGTCTCATTAGAAGCACCACGTTTTTTACAAAAGATAAAGAAAATCATGAAAGTAATATTAGTCAAATAGTTTTTACTGCATTTTCTTAGTTTTAGTATAGTCGGTGCTTAAGAGCGTCAATTAATCTATGAGAATAGACGTATCAACTGGGTAGTGACTGTTGTTATACGTAATTCATCAACTCTTAAGCACCTATTGTTAAAGTAAACAATAAAAATATACTACACACGTTTGTACGTATTCAAAATATTAAATTATTGATAACGTCAAATGTATATTAACTAAAAACATTTAATGTAAAGAAGTGTATTTAAAAAATACATAATTTAAAAAAGAAATAATCTTCTTAAAATTTTCTATTCTAATAAGGAACTAATAAGTTGGCTTTTTTATAATACAATTATGTATCCTATAAAAATTCAAACCCTTCGAGTATATTCTCAGTTTTTCATAGAGGAGTGCATGATATCTAATGATTTTATAAATAAACTATCGGCGAATTATGTATGTGGACTCCAATTTTAAAATAGTGTTTACAATTTAGTTTAAGCACGTACTTTTATAGAATGTAAAAACAAGTAACACACTATAGAAAGGTGTATTTTTAAATAAGGTTGTCCACGAAATCTCTGCTTTATGGTATCTCTAAAAACGTCTACGTTGTATTATACGCAGGCAGATAAATGTCTTTACAGTGGCATTTTCCATCAAAACATTAAATGACGTCTTAATTTCATTTGGATAGTAACTGCGATGGTACGAGTAAAAAATTATAAAGAATCTGAAAACGTTTTTGTTATGATACTATGAAATCGCACGCCTTGATGCAGTATCTAGTGATAAATCAAATGAACTTGCCAAAATAATTTTTTTATATTTGGCTACAAGTTTTAATTTTATGCCGCTTAGAGTAAATAAAATTTACGCATGTTTTCAATTACTGGTTATAACAAATTAAAAAAGTTTTCTTACATAAATAATTTGAAAAGAGGAATTTATTTTAGGGTCGACCTTATATATATACCATTTTAAATATGTTGATATTTTAATGAGGCGCGCGGAAATTTACTGGTTATACTTATGTATACAATAAAGACATTTTAAACAAATGTCAAAAAGAAAACCTGTTCAGTAGTTCACAAGTCTTGTAATGTAAATAGGTGTGTATTTATGAACTGTTTGAGCATATATTTATAACGCTTCATATACCGTAAAAATATTTGAATTATAGGGTCAATTTCATGACTATTAATAAAGTTTTGAACACTGATTTATGTGCTCAAAAATTGAATATTTGCAATTAATTAGTAATTTAATATAATACATGAACAGTTATTGAGCAAGGAAGTTTAAGTTTTGGTTCCTTAGACAATATTAAGATTATAGAGATGATTAAATCTGATTGAACTGGTCAGTACTGATATTCACACGAGAGTAATTTTGGTATTTTTAACTTGTTAACTAAACATTTTGTTTTTGGACCAGTAACGCCATCTAGTGCTTATACATTAAACTAACATGGAGTAATGACAAGAGGGGCATTTTTGTTCGTAATTGTTAACATTGACGTTCAATAGATGTCGCTACCAGCAGCAAAATGTATGTAAGATTTTGAGAGCTTTGCTATTTTGTGTACTTATTTTACTGGAAATTAACTATTATGTGTAATATTTGGTCTCATTTTAAGAATCATTTTTACTTCGGGTAAATTGTGAACAGAACATGAACTCGTACTTTGTCGTTTCTGTCATAGAACTGTTCATAAATTCATAAAGAAGTCATGAATATTTCTAACTTGCAAGTTATTTTTGGGGTTACTGAAACAACTTAAAAAATGTAAAGGGTATTTTAGAACGAGTTTTATTTAAGAAACTAGTTCGTTCATAAATTCTAATAAAAAATCTCAATTATAACTGCCAAATTACGACTTGCGACTGCCATTGGATGACATTTACAATTAAGTCTAACGGTCACAACTTCACTGGTAATAGTGATTCACTTTGTTTTTAAAGGGACTCGACGAGTGAGACGTTCACCTGATGGTAAGTAATAGGCGTGCAAACTTTCGCTATTTATATGAATGATGATATAATTATATAGCACTACTTTATACATATCACCCAAGACATAAGATTTTAAGACATTTTACTATAGTAATTTAATTACCTACAATGACCTATAAAACAGAAACAGTAATACTTGCACACTACTGTTTTGCAGCAGAAATTAAAATTGCGGTGGTATCAGTTGACAGTCTCCGGCAGCAGAGCTCTACCATGAAATTAATAATTGAAGTTGGATTAAAGTTGTAGTGTTTCGTGTCTCACTGTCTGGCTTGCCCACTGGTAATAGGCTTTAGCTGAAACATAAGAACTTTTGCATTATTAACTACATAAATTAAAAGGATACCGGAATGGAACGCAAATTCTCAGGTGCATATTGGGCAAATTGAACATTTTTAAAGAATTGACTAATTAATAATTTTATAAAAAATTAAAACAATTTAAAAAAAATTATGAAGCTTATATTTAACATAGGATAAAATAAAATAGTAATGACATAAATCTCATTCAGAATTATTTATGTATGTATTTTGTTCTTCAAACACTTAAATATAAATCATTACAAATGTGAAATCAGGGGTATAATTGAAAATAAGCCTGGAATGCAGGAACGGCGTAGGAAGTTCAACATTGTAGTTAGTTAAATTTAATTGAACTCGCTGTTACGTACTTGATACGTCGCCATAGAGTCATTACACGGCCTTGTTGCTTACTGTGGTCTATCGCACAATAAAAACTAGAGTTATCAAAGAGGTCAACTCTGACAAAGGGCAATGATGTTAAAAGTGTAGTGAAATATTTAAAATATCTTTTAAAAGGGTATATGCAATAAAAATAATTTTTTATGCCAACGTCATTATTATACAGTAAAGTTACAAAAACTAGGTGTAGCATAGTTTAATATTGCCTTTTGTGTAAAATAATGTCGCAGAACGAATTCTATCTAGTAACCGTGGCTTGGTCACTCATAGTGAAGCGAAGGGGAACCTACCCAGCCGACCCGTGGAGAAAGGCTGGCTCGAGGAGGCTGCTCCGGGTGAGCTGTCTGCGGCAGCAGTGGTGTGCACAGGATTATGACACTGGGTATGCGGCGGAGTACTCGGTCACAAAAAACTTTACTTTTATAGCTTTTTAGCATAACCCCCAGGCTCGCGTTTGATCTCTATGTCGAAACCATGCCAACAGAACCAGTCTTGTTGTAAGATATGCGATGAGCGAACGTTTTATTAAAATATCTTTGAATGTCAAGTAAGGAACTGCCTTTACGCTTACAAGGAGCGCACGCCCTTGTGCGCCAGCTTCACCTCGGATGTCTGCCGAGGGGCTGCGAAGGGCAACAAGCCTTTGCAGCCGAGACGTATTCGCAGAGGGACAGGAGTGCTGGTATTGCGGTTCGCCGCTCTCCACATCCTCCGCAACTAAGCGGTGCTGCACCGCTGATGCGGCGGTGGTGGGGCTTCGGGGTAAGAGGCGTGTCGGTATTGCGTTTCGCCCCTCGCCCTTTCCTCCGGGGCCGTTAAATGGTTGGCGGCGGAGCTCAAGACCAGGTCGCCCGCAGGGAACCGGGACAGTTCTCAGTCTCGGCTCTCATGGCCTCTGGGTGACGAATTCGAGGGGATATGATGTCCAAACGTTAAACAGAGGCCGAGACGAGAGCGCGCTGTATGTTCCGCCGCGCCCTTGCCCAAGGAGAAGTGGATTCGTCCCCCAAGGCGGAGCTGCGGCGTGCAGCCGACGCTGGTGGGGTCGCAGAGGTTTGTGAGAACGTGCCTGTGGCCCTGTCGTAAAGCGACGAGGACGGAACATCGTGGGGGTTTTAGTCGGTGCAAGTCCGACATAACCAGTCTTTACCCCCACGAAGGCAGGTATGCGAAGGCATTTTCCACGCGTAAAACAAAAGAAAATCTCTAAGCGGTGGATACAGGTATACAGGCGCCATTAAGTATACTAGACCTTAGAAGGTCTATCGTGCCTTGGGACCTAGGTGAACCGAAGGTTATTACCGAGGTCGGTTAATGGACAAACATTTTCGGAACTACAGTCGTGTGCAAAAGCCTTCCCGCAGTTTCAGCTACAGGCGCAACCAGGAAACCGCAGGATTTTGACTCACAAACGTTTCGCATACATTTTTCGTAACCGTCGCAACGAAAAAGTATTCAAGGCAGAATTCACCTCCGCTAAAAAAGATGTCGCACAGTTTATCGGAAAAAAGTAGTTAGTTTGATTGATTGTATAACAATATAATATCTTACCAAAACAATTAAATCGGCACAAAAAAATCAAACGCGTTAGGGTGATAATTTAAAACACTTGTTTGGTCGGCGATTAAGAAATCATAGTTCGGTTCACATAAATATAAATATGTAAAATTTGTAACAGAAGATACGTAAACCTAATATTTTCAAAACTTTATTAGATTGTTTACTCAATGTTATGAAGTCGTTAAATTGTTGTACCTTTTAGATATTAAGCGTTGAATTCAAAATAACGGGGTACACAATTTATTTTTATGAATGAAAATGTGTGATTTGGACGAAAATTATAAGCAAAAGTACGCTTTACCTACCATTTAAAGTGTTTGATATTTAATAAAGTGTTCTGGTGGTCTAATTATAAAAAGTGCGGTGCGATAATAAACAGGTAAGGGCTTATTGACCGTAGCGCTCACCCGTAGCATCGTAGAGCGAGCGGGCGGAGCAATCGCTCAGTACGCAACCAGCTACCGATGCGCATGCGCACCGAACTAACGTCCTGTAGACGACTACAAACGTAATGTTGATTTGCACGCGCGGCAAACTCGAGTTAACTTCCAAATGTTTAAAAAAATATTATAAACTGTGATAATTGAAAACCTTGAAGCATTTTAATTAGAAAGAATTGTGTTTTTATATAACAATGGCAGCTTTATCGTGACGGTGCGCAAGAGTGGGCTCGACGGCAAAAGCCTGTGGGCACAATGAAACCGCCGTTGAATTGGCACAAATGGCTAGTGTTGTCGCTGCTTGGATTGGCTTTGTCCGCTTGGCCAATTGGCTGCGATTATAGTATCATCACCGAGAAATTTGGAGCGGAAGCCGTTGCTCGTTGCAATGAAAAATGCCCGTTCCAGGTTTGCCTTTACATTTAATTTTCTTTTATTATTTTCTGTTTTCTCCGTTTATCGAATAATTTTTGGTTTTCATCGATAACGATTTTTAAAATGATCATGCGTTCGACTGTTATAATCAGTGTCCGTAATTTGTAAAATTAATTTAGAAGAAAGTGTATTTTCTTTATTTAAAATATTAGTTTAATCACCGTAAACCAACAAAATGGGTGAATTAGAGTTAATTTATTCCTCTAAGTAGGAAGCGAGCACGACACATAGAGCAGACCCACACATGTAATAATAAGATCATCTTCAAATGTTCACTAAGGTCTATTACATTCTTTTACGAATAATTATAGGGACTTTTAAAAATCGAACACTGTAATTATTTTTTATGATTTTGATTGTTCAGGTGAAAATGTACGTATAATACATGGTGCTCATCTCATTTCGTCTTGACAGGGTAGACTAGAACATAATGTCAAAAGCTTAAGTCCATCTACTTACATACAATGTGTGTGGGTTTAGATTAGATAGAATAAATTTAAGGATATATATGATGAATGAATTAAATTATGAAAATTAAGCATAATTTTTTTCTTAACTAGACGGAGGAGAATAAATAAATACAGCCAAATTTTCATTCGTTTGTTGTTGCAGCCCCACAACACATACAATATTTAGACTATCCACAATTGTTAAAAAGGATTAAAATTCGTGTCCCTTCTAGATATCCTAGATTCAAAATTACTCTTTTGCAGCCACCGTACCCTAGAACGGTTTTTGGCTCAAACTCTCCTGTTTCGAGACTTAACAAGATAGTAAACGAGTACAGCGATCTCCTGGACACATCCACAACGATTCACCGAACAACCTCCGCCGAATAATTATTGACATATTTCTAAACAACAGTTAATCAAAATTTCTCTTAACTTCTTTTGTGTTATCTTTTAATAATTCTTAATATTTTAAATTATTGCATGCTGTATTTACCTGTAATTGTCCTGTTATGTTATGATTTTATATTATGCATGTATCTTGTAAAAGTATTGGTACTACCACAAACGTTGGTAAATCAATAAATAAATAAATATTCATAGCGCTGTCCCGAAAAATGTCTTCATCGAAAATGGTGCAAATAATCAATATTTCAAGCATTTATAATTTTAGATATTTTATAAATGATCGCTTGCATTTTGCAGTCCTCTGGGTTATCAAAGTTTAGCACAGACACACACTGTTATAAATTTTCGCAGTGAATATGTTTCTTCTATACAATCGTGCGGTAAACAAGACATGTACGTAATTAAATAAACCGGGGTATAACATAACAATAACAACTCAATCAATATTAATAATAAAAATACTCATATCTTATATAGTTATTAAAAAAATTATTACCTATACATAAATAAGTGAATTAGCTATTGGTTTTGTAAGATGTATCTATGCTTATCAAACTCTCTCCAAAAAGTTACTGTTGTATGTTCCTTTGTTAAATTTGGTAACTGAGCCATGATTTTAGGTCAAAAATATGCTGTCCTGTTCAATTAATAATTATGTTAGCACATGAACCTGTCTCCTGGGACGGTGCTTTGTATGTGCTAGCGTTAACATGGTATTCATCCAAATTTTAAATGTACGAGGAATTGTGAAGTGATAGGCGAGCATTAATAGTCCATTGGCGACGACGCATTGTGATGATCTCCGCCGGTTTGTTTGCCTGCTAAGGTTCAACGTTCATCTAATTGTCTGCAATTAGCGACCCACTGCAATGAACAACAGTGCTAAATATAGAGCGAGTTTCTACACCACTCACATGCATTTCTCTTACTCCATATTTATACTATACTTGATCTTCATGTCTTATTCCATGATTTTGACACACACTTACTTTGAATTTATAATAGTATTATTTATTTCTCATAAAAATGATAATTTCTTAATAAAGTTTAATAAATCTTACTTATAATTGATAATTTATTTGATTATTCCTACCACATATATTGTTTATGAGATTTTGGTAAAATTTCCGGTAACAACCAATGACTCGTTAAATCAAACACTACGAGTACTCCTTTAAAAACAAAGTTAATGTCAAAAGAACTTGTAACAAGAAAGTAGATATCCAACAGTTACACTCGAAGGAAAGCTTACGAATTGATAAGCTAACTTAAATATCTAATATTACCTACGTAATAATCCTATCAAGTTATTGCTTTTTTTGGTGAAAAAAAAATCCCGAAAACGTAACCACAGGTATCGCATTTCGAAGCTGAGGCCATAGAGGTGCATGTTCCGGTCCCACGGTCGCAAAAAATCTAGCGAGATACTGTTGTACCGTTAAATGATATTTATCACATAGCATTCAAGCATTAACGATGAAATAATGAACAAGTTAAGAAGCATTTTTCATTACATGGCAATGGAGTTTATTTCAAATTTAAAATTTATAATTCATTATAAATTAATTTAAAAAAATAGAGTTTCTCCTTTCTGTTTGAATAATGTCACAACAAAATGTCAAAAATATGACAAACAGGGACGCACGGACGAACAGACAAGTTTATCGTGTTTATTAAATCCTAAAACTATTTCAGAGCTCTTCGTAAAATTACTTACTAAAATTTCTTTCTTTTTTATTTAATTTTAGAGCTGAACGTTCACCTGACGGTAAGTGATACGTCTGTTCATAACAATATGGCACTAGTTAGAATGTTACACAGCATAACACTGCGCTCGTTACCTTGAGACTTAAGAGGTTAAACATTGTGTTATCTGCATACTACTGTTTGGCGCCAGAAATAAGAGCTGCGGTGGTACCTATTACTAGTAATTTCTAATTTGAATGAAAATATTGTAATCTCTGGATAGAGAAGTGATTTTTTATTTTTAAATCTCGTGCCTTCATTTTGTTGAAACATTTTTTTGTTTGTTTGTGACATCAATGGCACGCTCCAGTGCGCGTGTGTAGTCACGCCGGAAGCCAGAGGAACGGTGCTCCACTGATTGCGCGTTAATATCCTCTCCCGGAGTGGAAAGTAAATTCCATTGATAGGAGGTACCTAAAAAAGTATCCTGTGTACTTATTAAACATTTTTTGTTTACAGAATAGAACTACGGATGGCCATTTCGACGTTAATTGCGGTTCCGGCTGTAGTGTACAACAGGTAAGTCATAGATTTCTTTGCATGAAAATTGTATAACATAGTAATACTACCAAATTTTAATAATCAGTTAAACAAAAATATGTCAAATATATAATTAGTCGCTAAACATTATAAAGTTTTAATGAACGTCAGAAAATTGTTAAAAACCATACTAAAATTAACGATTATCAAGCTACAAAGATTAAATTATTATCACGAGTGTTTAAACTTCAAAATATTGTCAAATGCGTAAACATTTTTACGCGTGCTGTCGTAAAGTTGGTTAGAGCGATAAAATGTTATTACTACATTATATATATTTATCAACAACTGCCTAACAAAGTTTACAACTTGAGGACGGATATCGAACCATTTGTTATTTACCAATCTTAGAAAAAATATAAGAATCGAAAACTATTGTCATTTTAAAACCTTACTTCAGATATCGGAGTACATCAATAATGGTAATTACATTGAATCCTTAGTACTGAAATAAAAATTTAGTTGGAGTAAAATTGACAATTAACTAATAAATGAAATAACGAAGTAAGGTAAAGAAGTGAAGTAAGGAAAATAAATGTTTAATTGTAAATAATAACTTTATTTTATTTAAAATTTGATCAACTTCTATTTCAAAACCGATTTTTTTTAAACTATCAGGTGAACACTATTGAGCGAGTACAAAAATAATTATCAAAGTTTATAATTGTTCAGTGATAACCTCATCATTCAGCCTATGACCTAGTTTATGCGATATTGAGTATTAAATGAAAACTATATTAAAACATTGGATAAAACACAGCAAAAACAAATTATCGAACGACAAACAATTGCTGGACTTTACATAAGATGATCTCTATGACATTAAATGTAGATTCTATGGAACTTTGACTTTTGTAGTGAAGTTTCGTAACGGCACAATTTTATGATTTCATAATCCAGTGTAGGCTGAATGGACATGTGAGTTTTCTGACGAATAAAGCCATCGTTAGTGTTTTACAGCTTTACTGGTAAAAAAGTGTTAAGTAGATTATATCTTATATTATTTGTCAGATAAAGAATTTGTTTCGTGATTGAATTTGATTAATGGATCATTTTAATGTAGCTATATCGTTTTTGTACATTGTCAAATCGGAAATGGATCAATTTAATATCCTTGACGCCGAATTGGTGATAGTAATCAATACAAAACGACAAAAGATGACGAAAGCCAAACCAGTGTGTCTTTTTACCTTTTTTCCAAATTTTACTTATAATGTTTCGTCTGTTTGTTGTATCCAAAAAACAGTTGGCGTAATGCAGTAAACAGGTTTCAATGAAGCTATCTGAAACAGAGCGTAGGATATTAATTACACAGCAACAGTCTTCTTTATGTTTTATTAATTATTTTCACTAGTGCTAGAGCTTTGTAAGCAGAGACCGCCTAGACTACCATTGTAAAAAAATTCTACCGCTTATGAGTATTGAAATTACTATAGTGATTAGACTAAAGATCTCGGTTTATCGAGAGAAATGTGATGCTTTATAAATGTCAATACTGCGTTGAAATATATTTTATTGAGAAATTTTTAAAGAACTAATGAGAAAAATGTACCCTTTAAACGATGATAAGATTTCTTGATTAATGGTAATGTGAAAGGAATAGGTACAAAAGAAAAGAGAACTTGTTTTATTTTATTTAAAGTTATAGAAGTTTACTTTAGAATACAAGCTTTCCCTTGTTGGAAATTAAAGTAAGCTGGAAATCGATTACAGATAAACTGGTGCCTTTCAACTGGATTTTTGTCCTTCTAGTCGACTTTGTGTAGAATGGCTATAAAAATATTCACACAGGGCGTTGACACGGATGAAAAGTATTTTGAACGTTGTGTGATCATCGGCTATTACAACATTTACAATATGGTTTCCTGATCACAAAAGTTTACTATAGTTTACTTGCAGTTAGCAAAGTTATTACAAGTTAAATTGTGAATGGAGTTAAAATTTTAAAATATGATATAGAATTTTTTTATGTGTTATTTATTTTTATATATGTTTAACAGACACCGAGATCAACTTTAAACTTGCTTTGAAAAAGTTAATATACAATTAAATTGTTAAATATAATATTCTGTTTAAATTATGTATTTTAAAACATTGGTATACTTTACTACCTATTTTAACTACCTATCAAATTATGTCCATAATTTCATTTTTACAAAATGTAATGACAAAATTATGTACATAAAAGCTTTGGAACGTTGCAAGTTTAGTAAATTCGTTATCTGTCACCCTTAAACAAAAATTGACATAAAACGGGTCGGACCCGCCAAACCCTGACAGTTACTGTTGGTTAATGTCAAAATTATCAGTTAGTTCCAATTTATGCCCCTGCGTCCTTCTGTAAGGGACCGCAAAAACTCGTAAGTGGAGAAACAGGGTGCGTATCCATAACGCTCCTCTGGGGACGTGTGACCACGGTGTAATTGTTACGGAGGATAAATTTATTCAATGAAATAAAACTAACAGAAAGACTTTTAAATGTACTTATTTAAAAAGACATTATGAAATTTTATTGTCCTTATAAACAACATAACCAATTATGACAAGATTTTCTCGGCTGATGTTTTTGTTAACGTCTTATTACTACTTCTTCATATACATATATGTAAACAATATCGTTAACGTGGTTGGAGAATCTCTGTAAGCATTATAATATAAGAATCGAACTTCTTTATACATTTTTACTACTTTTTTTATTGTAATGCGCCATCATACGGTGCAGCGGTATATTAGTTTTATTTATCATTTGACCAATTTACATGACAACAGTGGATATATATATGGTACTGTACAGCAATTTACAGAAAAGTAATGTTCAAATAAATAATCTTTTAGTTTTTGATATAATTAATACCAGCAACATGTTATCATATTTGTTTTAAAACACAAAATGTAATTTTTTATTTTTTTTTAATTCAAAATGTTCCTTAAACATCTGTAGTGTCCCAAAAAAATTAAAAAAAGTTTGGATCCTTTCCAAATATGTAATCATTTTGAATTGACTTGTTTCTGTGTTCAATGACCAACAATTTGTGTTCTATAATAAATCATGTTAACGTCCGTTTATCTTTAATTTTTCATGAATTTATCCTTTACTGTAGCGAAATTTGTTTGCTACTACTACTAGTTTGTCTATGTCTGCGTTTAAATAAAACTATTAAACAGTTATTGATTTGTAAATATGCAATTCCTTTTATTAAGAAACATTAGCGATAAAATCAAATACAATTACAAAAGGTATTAACATAGGTTAATTTTTTTTACCTCTTTTATTAACTTAATGAAGTGACAACGTACCAAATACATTTGTATCATTGCTTTCACTCAATTATCGCTTTACAAAAAGCATTACTTGCATTCGCTCTCATAGACCAGAGACGGTGTCGATATGTTTATATACGCACTTGTTTCCTGTAAATATTCTTTAACGGTAAATGGTTTTAGTCAGTCGTGTATACCTTTCGTTTACAATTTATTTCCTTCCTCCGGAAATTTGTTACTGTTACGAGATCTTTTTAATTCGCTCGTATGTAACTAATTTTCAATTAATTGATATCTGACCAAAGACAACGATATTTAAAGTATTAAAAACTAATAAATGTTTTATTGTAAATGTGAAACGTATCCTTTACTATTGAATATAACAAATGGTTAATATTTTTAGTGTCTCCACCAAAAGATTTAGCTAAGAGTTTTTATTTGGCGAGATCGAATCTGGAGATTGAATGTTACAACGTTATTTACCTAATGGTGCATTTTTAAAGTCATGGACTAGAGAGTTTTCTTTCGGTATACGTATGCGTACAAAGTAAATATCGGAAGTGTTTCGGGTGTAGTGGGGAAGGCGAGGAAGCCCGTTGGTCATCCACCATGCCAAACAAGAGGTGCGGCCAGGCAGCGGGGGTCGCGTGGGATTCGACGCCGGATGGACGCAGGAAGGAAGCTGCTAGTTGCCAGTCTGCTCCCCTCTGTCTATTTTAGAGTTCACTTGTATTATTCAGACGTTTTGTACAACACATACAAGAGTTTAAGTTAGCTTATTTAGACGTCAAACTAACTTTAATAATATAAATGCTCCGAGAAAAGTTATAGCACATAATAAATTTACTGTTGGTTAAAAATGGTAACGTTGTTTAATCAAGTAACATTCAAATGTGGTTAACGTAATATAAATATGTATATTAATAAATATAACTAATTTCGAACTACAGGACATTAAAAATAGATATTTTTTACCATTTTCTGTACATTACTTTAAAATGTATGCATATCTTTGTAAATAATTTAATTGCATTATGATACAGATCATATAAGAATAGGTGTAGTTAATAGATTCATTTGTTTTTATGTAATATACGCTATTACAAGATAAAAAATGTGTAGATTTGATATTTTTACTCTTACGAAGAAGAAATGTATTAAAATAATTGTCATGGTTAGTGATGGGATGCGTTATAGAAACAGGCCTTGAAAATAGTTAGATGTGATTTTTGAGGATGAGAACGAGCTTATATAATGAACATCGAAATTTTAATGATATAATTAAAAGCATAATACTATTTACCATCAAAAGATATGCCAATCCATTACCATGACGTTTATGGTTCAGGTGCGCCCTCATGTAGAGGAACTTGACGCGCGCCGCGGTCTGGTGCTCGCGTACGGAAGTGAACAATCCGCTGCCGGAAGTAATCTACTAGATGATTTTAAAATTACGATCAAACATTTGTACTGCTAAAGTATTTTATTAGTACAACTTAAAGAATAAAATAAAGTATATTATTGTATTCGGAGTATCATTTATCAGCACAGCTTTTACATTATGTTCCTTGAGTTTTAAATACTAAGGAATTTAACTTTTGACTGACTTTAAGCTCTTTCTTATAAAAGTTTTAAAAACAAACGGTGTGTTCCGGCTTTACAAAATTCTTCTAAATTTAGTGTAGATTTCGTTTTAGATATCTGCTTTATTTTTATCTATGAAACCTAGCTATGCGGCATAGCTAAATTGATTCAAAAAAGGATATCAGAATTATTTTTTAATATTCATTTATTATTCGGTCCTTTAAATGAAGTAAAACATAAATAGTTTACAAACATTTTTGCGGTTTCTACTCAAAACAAATACTTTAATTATAACAAATTAAGAAGGTACTGTGACATTTAGTTTATAGAACGAATTTGTATTAATAAACGACATTTTCTAATATTTTACATTAATTAATAATTAATTATAAACTATGTTTAATGAGCTTTCGTATAGTCCTAATTATGACATGTTTTTTTGTGTGTGGGAATTGTATACTAAATTATAATAACTACCGATATCGACATAATTTATTCAAGAAGTCAGTAGAGCAAAACTTTCAAAACAACAGTTTACTGGTACCGAACAATTGTGGGAACGGTCACTGGCATACAGTATTCATGAATATTTATAATGTGTTTAAGTCGGCTTTTAACAAAATTGCAAATGGCATTTTGAATTTAATGGAAAGCCCGGTTTCGGTTAATAACTTCAAGTTTGTTATGCATTCTTACATTGTTTTCATTTTGTTGTCAAGCTTGTTGCCTCGTTTGTCAAGAGTATTATCTATTCGTCTTTATCTTATACACTACACTGTACAAAGTCTGTTTCTTAAGGTCTTTCACATGAGAACTTTCTCCGGACGCCGGATAACAGGCGCTTTTATCGCATACAGCCAATTGGAGAGCTAATTGAAATATGTGCGATGAAACAAACAACTCTCTGCTCCTGACCGCTCATTAGCCAATCAACTTAACTTATAGCCATAAATGTATTATACGTATAAATATAATGTGGACAAGACATCATTGAGGAAAGAAAATAAATTATGTATCATACACTAGAAATGATTGGATTCAGCAAATAAAACTGTAAAGGTATACCTATTCGTTTTACACATATATAACATTACTTCTCAATTGTAAATAACGAAAAAATTTTACCCATAGCGGTAAACTAAAAACAAAAATCTGTAAAAAGTTGTAGAAGTTAGAAGAACTACTGTATATATTCTTGCATTTGTGTATAAATTCTTATAATTAATAGTCAACGTTTGATACTGAACGGATTTACAATTTTTTTATTACATTTATTTTTTTATTTCTGTTAAAAGGTTGTATAGAATCGTAAAATTGGTAAATCCTTGTTTCCAGAAATCTCATAATCAGGTTTCAGGGCAGCGTCTCTTTTCGTCGCTACATATACTAAGGAAACGTTATTGTGATCTGGTTTAAAGGGCGACGTAGTTATGACAAGTTGTTTGGTGTGTTGAGTATCATCTTTACCACCATCGTTATCAGATGACCATTATCTTAAATAAATAAAAAATGTGCAGTAGTGGGCGCATCTACCGCAAAAGCAATCAATTAACTACGAAAAGACGAAGTACTCACTATTAATAAAATCGGTGTAATATTTTAATACAAGTTATTTGTCAGTTATATGTAATAACATGTGTATCGTCTTGTTAAAGAATTTGCTTTAACTCTATAAATAGACGCTAAACTACGTCTTACACAATAATTCATTAATGTTGATTAAGCGCCAGACGTCTTGCCCCAAACAGTTTTATGTAGGATCAGTCCTACTACTGCTAAACTAGGAATGCAGTTACCATTTCTTTTGCGGTCGTTTACCGTGGTATATATTATCGTTGTAGATATACATACTACATGTAACTAATCGTGACTAACGTTTAACAATGTTTTTAAAAAATATTTCTGCTTAAATAATCCAAGCTTTGTCGATTTATCTAAACAAGAGATTTTTTAATTTCGGCAACTTTATGATTACTATGTGTATTTAAATATAATGTGTACCTTAATAACTACAACGATTAATAACTTTTATATGTGAGTATAACGACAAAATACAGGAATACTGTATAGTACATATAAATTGTGGGTCTTATACACGGTGTATATTATATTCAACTTAGTTCTTTAGTACAATGTAGAAAGAGCGATACAGAGAGATTGTATTCATAAAGAACTGCATTCGGTTTCGACGCGCGCTAATTCCCATTTCCTCATTACGCTGTTCCCCGCTTGCGCATAGCCCATTCAGTTCCAAGAGAGGTCCCTCCTGGCCCCGCCACCCCTGGTCTCTCAACACCTCCCTTTAAACCCGACCCGTCCATCCGCTCGGCAAAATAATAACTCTACTCCAAAGATTATTTTGATTTATGGTCCATTTATTGGACAATCAGCAAATGCAATGATGAATGTGTTGGTCATGTCACCATAAAGTCAAGTCGATTAATATATATAACGATATAATATCCGATAAAGGATGACTTAATTCCATGTAAAAATTTATGTTGAAGAAATTATGCATACGGTCAATAAATATTATTAAAGAAACTAAAACGCTGTAACGCTTGGACCACACTCGTTATACATTAGCTTTCTAGCTGGAAATGGTTAACAAAGCGTTTAGAATGACTGATAGAGGCCAACAGAATGTGATTTGGCTGAACTAAAGAGCTCTTGAGCGTAAAGAGTATCGGGGTCGAGAGGGAAACACGCCGGTGGGTCCCAATTTGTGTCCCAACATTATTCAATTACCGGAGTCAAGCGTTTGGCGTGGGCCAACGCGTGACCTGGACACATATTTTGAACGTCGTTAATTTTGTTGTTCCTGCATATTTAGTTAATAATAAAATTCAATACGTAAATAGAAAATTTTGTATAATATCGACTTGCCGTCAGTATCATGTGTTATAAATAACACAAACTAGTCACGAATGTAACAATATACGACTGAAATTAACGAATATTTTTTTTTTATTTTGGGTAATGATGTCCACTTCTTGTCCTGTGAAATAGAAGATAATCAGCGGCGTAGGGCCGGGAGTGGCCGAGCACGGAAGGTGCCCGGCCTGTAACCTCC